>SNQJ01S0021833.1:26127-68330 GCA_010110895.2 Picea sitchensis | reverse complement strand
ATAATTTCTTCTCACCACACTTATGTCCCTTACTATACTTGTTGTCACAATTAAAGCATAAACCTTTTGCTTTTATTTCCTCCAATTGTTGAGGTGTCGACCTTGTAGGTTGAGGTGTTTTAGAAGAAGGAACATTATTCTCTCGATAGATATTAGGAGTGGTCCTTCTAGTAGGCATAGCCATTTTTTTACTTTCAACATTTCTTTCCACCCTGAACGCATTGTCCAATGATTTGGGTTCCCAAAGGCGAACCTTATGTTGAATGTTATCCTTTAAAGTTCATATGAATACATCAATCATGTGCTAATCTGGAATACATGTTACCTTTATAGTCAATCTTTGGACGTTCTCAATGTGCTCCGCAACTGAACCCTTTTGCTTGAGATTTATCAATTGGCTGAAGAGGGTATTGCTCCTTGTATCCTCATAGTGTGCTATCATTTACTTCGTGAAAATTATCCAAGTGACAAGTGATTTGCGAGAACAAAGCCATCGATACCACACAAATTGATTGGGTTTTAAATATAAAGACACAATTTGTATCTTTTGTGTGTGTGGCACATCATGTAGATTTAAGAACTGCTCCATCTAGAGTATCCATGTGATTGGATGCTTGCCATCAAACTTACTCATATCAATCTTAGGAAAGTGGTTGGTCTTCAACCCAAAGTTGGATTTTATTCAGTCTTGATTCATATTCCTTGTGTCCTCATCATGAATTTCATGGGATACATTTTCACTTTCAGGTGGCCTCTCTATTAGAAAATTTTTCAATCCTTCCATGATCTCCCTTTTTAAACCATCCATCTTAGTATCCATTATTTCTTCCAACTTAGCTTCAGTTGAATCCATCATCCCTTGTAGTTCATCTTTTGTTACTTCCTTCTTTTGTAAATCATTTATGTCCCTACACATTTCTTCACCTTCATCAAGAGTCTTAGTGGGACTGTTCGAAGGCTTATTTGGTGTAGAAGTTCCCTTTTTTGGTGGCATGTTGGCCAAGTATCACTTTTAAACCTTGATTTCAAGGTGGTTCTTCTAGATAATCTTTCTTCTATTGTATTTCCAAAATTTTGGACCTTCTGGGTCTAAATTTTTGTTCTGTATTTCTCTGATACGTTTTCTCTGCAATGCCATAGGTCTGATAAAAATTGGATGTGCCAAGTGGAAGTTATGGTAACTTCCCCACACCTTGCTGATTTTTTACCCTTCTAGGAGATCGTACTTGTAAAACATGCAAAGAGAACAATATATGATATTTGATTCTAAAAATTGCACCAAAAATATTATAGACTGTCCACTATCCAATGCAACTGGTATCACTTAATTTGGATATTCACTGAAGAAGATATCACTATTTTACTCGAAACACTTGATTGAGACTAGTTAATAGGACTAGTCAGTGACCCTATGTTACACAGGGTGTATCTCCAAAATTAGGATGACCCAGAAGCTGAAATTTTTATCATAGCTACCATGCTAATTTCTCTGAATATCCTCCACATTTCAGGGTCTAAAACACCAAAAAAAATATTTTATAGCAAAAATTTTGCGATGACTAAATTTAGGATGATTCTAGAACCCAATATTACATAGAGTATAACTACAAAATTATAAATCCTCTGTAGCTATAATGTGAACCCCAAGTACCTTGATATGTCTACTAAATATCCTGCAAGGTGTTCCTTCTGAAACATCGTAGAAAAAAAGTTATAGTGAAAATTACAAGGTGTCTCAGACACAACAGTGTAACTCCAAGACCTTGAGCTCTGATACCAAATGTTAAGAACCAAATATCAAAATAGCATAAAAACCTCAGAATGAATACTCAATGCCTTGAAAAAAAGATAATTTCAGATAATAAGCCTCTTCGAGGGGGAAACCTCCTTATACACCACATAAATTTACAAATACAAGATGATTCCAAATGAAAAGGTCTCCTTGGTATATATAGGACACTAGGAGGTACAATTACAACTAATGGACCCAATTCGACATAAATAAAAAACAATAATAATGTAATATGCCCCAATTAAGGGGCAATATGCCAGTATTTAGGGTTTAACAGTAGGTCAACTTGCAGGAGGCATAACTTCCACATACAAACTTCGATTGAGGTTATTTTTGAATAGTTGGAAATGTATTGGTGTGTAGAGTGACAACGACATGTTGGAAGCTATGATCACAAGGTTTTGGCCCCAAAAATCATTGTTCAATGCCTCAAACTAGACCCAGGAGGTTTTGGACCCCAAATATCCAAACTGAACTTGCCACTAAAATGGACTCTGCAAGCCAATTCCTTTAGTTTTCCACCTAGAAAGTACCAATATAGATGAGAAATTATATATTGATCCATTTCAGATAAATCATGAGTGGGGAGATAGTCGCAACATGAATGATAAATCGAAAAAACAGATATGATAAGAAAAAGGGTCTCTCATGCAATTGGGGAAGAGAAAAGTTAAAAAAAAAAATCCTTTCAATAATATCTGTTATCACATGCCAATTTTTTTATGAATTTTTGTAAAATATTTTAATCTTTGGGTTCTAAAAGTTGATTTATAGTGGGTTTTTGTGCTATTTAAGATCTATATTACAGAGTTATTATTATTATTTGCTAAAAATTATTGGGCTCATAACTCAATCTCCAAGTCCATATTTCATGGAACATATGTCAACAAATTCCAAGTATCAAGCTTCCAAAGAGACAAACCCCAAGTCGCAATTAAATTTATAAGTGAAGTTCTTTTATTATTTTCATTAAAAATGTATTGGGATCATGAGCCACCGGGTTCCAATATCCAAGCATATAACCAAGAGCCGAGGCGTACCACATAACAAGTTGCAAGTTAGCCCACACCAGGCGCTAAGGAGGAGCCCTCTAGGAGCACTTGTCTTGCACTACACGCCACCTTACGCGCAACCTAAATAAGCAAATGTTTGTGCATTTGAATATTTGAAATATGATTTTGCATTGCATGTGGGATAATATCCCATATGGTTTCAAATAAAATGCTTCCCAAGAAATGCTAAATTCTCATAACGATGACCATGTGTCATCCCACTGTATCAACTACAGTTTTTCCAAATGCTCAACGAGTTTCAAGTGTAAATGTCAAGGTCGAGGTAGGAGTTTCCTTACAAAGGATTTTGTTGGGCGAATGTTTATGGAACCAACGATCCAATATTATTTTTCCATGGGTGGTTGCGACATTCCATAATTTATGCAAGACTTGTATACTGTCTCATAGCATGGAAATCGACAAGCATGTCAAATTCTGAGTGATCCCAAACAACGCAAGGACTATGATAAATTTTACCATGAGTTCTGTAAGTAGCATATCGATATGTTCTGCAGTTAAGGTGGTTGTGTGAGTCAAGAAGATCACAGGGAATAACTGTGAAAACTATTGCTAAAATACTTGAATTGGCCCAACGTCACTAGGCTTATCAACTTAATTCTACATGCCTTAAATTTGATGTTACAAACTTGGAAGAAGTCATGAAGTCAGAGGGATGTTACAAACTTGGAAGAAGTCATGAAGTCAGAAGGGTTCGAATACTTGAAGGATAATTGTCCCTCTCTTCAGTTGGAAATTCTACAAACTGTTGTACAATTCAAGAATGATTGAAACATAAAGAGAAAAGCTGGAGTGCACCAAGTCATGAATCAGATGTAGAATCCAAAACCATTATACAACCTCCACATAACTAAAACAAGGCTTGAAGTTGAAGACAGTCAGAAACAAAGATTTCACAGTGAGCTTGTACACGGTGCGAAAGTGTTGTAGGAAGAGTTTTCGCAGCGAGTTTCACATGGACGCTGCAAAACCACACAGTCATCTTGAGACCAAGACTTTTCAACTGCCATCTAGAATGTACCTGTCAAGTCATCATGTGGACGAGAAGGACCAACTGTTTTTCCACTGAACTCGTGCAGTTTTCTGTGATTTGAATGTATTAATAAAGTCAAGAACTGAACCCTAAAATCTAGCAGTTTGTTTGGAAATTGTTATTATTCTGTTGTAACTTCTTTTAATTTTGGAAAAGTCTGAAGATGACAGATCCCTCAGCTTTGTAAATAGGATATCCTATATATTTTCGGAAAAAACATTGTAAATGGGTTCAGTCCAAAGGCTCAAGAGAGCTTGAGGATGCAATAAGTTTATTTGTAAGCTTGAGGGCCTGTTTGTAATCATTTCCTGCCATCGAAGATTCATGAGAGTTGTTCTATCAGATTGTTAGTTTCTATTTGTTTTCATTTTTTTTGTCTTCTCACTTGAACTAATTACAAACTTTGAGGATCATAACTACTTTTTATTTACGAACTCTTGAACAATAGTGGATCTGCTATGCTTTGCTCGTTGATCATTGTTTTGTTCAAGTGTTGTTCTTATTCACTTTGCAGAGAAGATCCCTGCATGCTGGTTATTTTTCTCTTTGTCATTCTCTTCATTCTTCTTTCCATCATTATATATCCTTTTGTCTATTAGTGAGTGCCTTCAATCTATAGAGTGTTTATGACCCCATGCCCAATGGAATATTATTAATACACAATTAATTTCCTACCCTCTCTTTTCTCAATTAGTCTTGTTGATCCACCCAAGCTAAAACCTGATTTAATTATTCATATTCAAATGGGTACTGGGATTACTCTTGTAGCAGTGTCAGGGTAACTCCTGGTGCTAGCAATATTGAACATAACAAAAACAATGATTATTAAAAAAACTACAGAAGGCTAGAATGTTGGAGATATTACACACTCACCTAGTGATTATTAATTCTCTTTTACTAAGTTTGCTAGTCACTTTGAGGGTTCTTCTCCTCTTTAGTTTGAGTTCAATTAATTAGAAGGGCACATATCATGTGCATGCATGGTTTTCTCTCTCTTCACATGTGACTCAATTAACTGAGGTTTGGATTGACAACTGACTTAGACTAGGTGGTAGATAACTCTGGTTTATGTTGGTGAGTGTTTACATCACTCTAGATCATTGACTATGGCACATTCTCTTATCCATGCAACTATATATTATGCATTCACCTATTATTAGAGATTATTCATGTATTTATTACTCACTCATGTAATACAATCAATACATTCATTGTCAATTATTTCTCTCATTCTTGCTTCTTTCACTCTGGTTCATTTTGCAAGCTTTGTGTGAATTTATATAGCTAGGTTCTTTGTGAATTTCACATGGTATCAGAGCTTGTGAGATTATTCTTTCATAATTTTCACATGGTATCAGAGTTTGTGAGTCTATTATTTACAAATTTTCACATGGTATCAGAGCTTGTGAGACTATTCTTTCATAATTTTCACATGGTATGCAAGCTTGTGAAGAGAAACATTGATTTATTTCGCATGGTATCAGAGCTTTGTTGCTAGGAGAAGGCACACAAGCACTTATTTGCAAGTAAAAAATATTGCAACAGTCAGAAATAATCAAATTTCTTCCATCAACACTTCTGATGCTGCACAATTATTTCGAGTGGAATCCAAAGATTATATTTCTTCTTAGATGTAGAGGCTTATATCGAATAATCGTGGAAACATAAGTAGAGCTTGATTTCGTCGATGAGAAAAATGATTTTCTAAACAGACAAAATCTGGCTTTCAGACTTATTTGTATGTCTGTTTCTCTTGAAATTCAATATCATGTAGAGGACTTATCACTCTCAACTCCAGATGAAGTATGGAAAAAATTGGAGGTTTTATTTAGAAACAAATTGGATATTTGAATAATTTGCAGAAACAAATTGGATATTTGAATTCCTCGTGGGAAAATACCCAATTTCAATAAAAAATCATTCAAAATGGATTCCAAGAAGTGAAGTTTTTATCATTTTAAAATTAGCAAATTTTCAGGTTTTTTCCAAAAAAGACCTTGCGATTTGCTAAGTTTCACCCAAACTTCACATGGTATGGGATTTGGATCTTCTTATTTTCAATAATAGAAAGTGGATATATGTGGACACCTCACTGGTGCATCTACTTCATCAATTCCCTACACACATCTACATCTTCAACAAAATCTTCACTGACCATTTACGTGCACATTTGCAAGGTCTCCTTGGAGTGAAGGACACAGTTACTTAGCAACGATCTTTCTTTCCTTATTCATTTTTTATGCATTGTACTTTGCGGGAGGGGGTTCTCAAGAGGTTTTCCCTCTTTCCTCACTTTTTCAATGTTCATTCATTTAGATGCATTGTAAAATGGGTACCTAACATGGCCTTGTAGCTGGGACCCATTCTTTATTTACCCCATTGTCGTGTTCAAGGGGGGTGTTGGAGATATTACTCACTCACCTCACTCACTTAGTGATTATTAATTCCTTTTTACTAAGTTCTCTAGTCGTTGTGAGGGTCTGCTATTTTTTAGGATTTTTCCTAAAAAGTAGGGTGGCTCCTAAAAATAGGGGTGCTTCTCCTCTTCAATTTGACTTTAGTTAGGAGTTTATTTAACTAGTGGAGGACAAATCATACATGCAACAATTGCTTTTCTCACTAGGAGGACACATGTCTCATGCATGAGGCAAGGAGGGCACATATCACGTGCATGCATGATTTTCTCTCTCCTCCACACATGTGACTCATTTAATCGAGGTTTGCATTGACAATTGACTTAGAATAGATGGCAGATAGCGTCAGTTTCTGTTAGTGAGTGTCTACATCACTCTAGATCACTGAAAATGACACATTCTCTTATCCATGCAACTATATATGGTGCATTCAACTATTATTAGGGATTATTCATGTATTTATTACTCAATCATGTAATACAAATAATACGTTCATTCTCAATTCTCTCTCATTCTTGCTTCTTTCTCTTTGGTTATTTTGCAAGTTTTGTGTGAATTTTTGTAGCTAGGTTCTCTATGAATTTCACATGGTATCAGATCTTGTGAGACTATTCTTTCAAAATTTTCACATGGTATCAGAGCTTGTGAAGAGAAACACTGATTTCTTTCACATAGAAAACAATATAAAACATTAACTCGATAAAAAGAGGGGGACCAAGAACAAAGTGGTGGAAACTAAAGGTTAATCTTTGAAAACTTTCAATGAGTGTTAGAGGAAATCAAAACATCAAAAAACTAAAAATTCTTCCATGAAGTATCATGAAACGTTTGAAAGACTAGTTTTACTTTGCAAAAAATAAATTGAAATCAGCCCAAGAAATTCAAACCATGAACATTTACAAAGAGAACACCATCTGAAGGTAGCTTACCGAAGGTATAGGAAATTGATTCATAAATCAAAATATTAATCATATGAAATAGTCAAAAGAAGGGTCCCCAAATTCAAAAAAAAATTAGAGGGGGTTTTGAGGCCTCACCATTTTCATTTCCTTAAAGCATGCATCAACAATATAGGTTGAAATCATAATCATAGAGCTTACATAATTGGGATATAAACATTTTCACCAGAATCGTATACATTATCCCTTAACTGTTTCTCCATTTCCCTTGATCATTCATATCCCCGATGGAGATACCATGGTGTCATAGACCTTGCTCCACTATTAATAAGCATCCATGGCCCTAATGGAGATATCTACATGTCCTATTCACTTAGTAAAATCACTTTATTGATCCTTCCCTTTTTATTTTATATATCTTCTAGCATTATGAGGATGGGGGAAGTAGTGGCATGGTACAAGCTTGATAGGGAATGATTACCCTGTTATTGGTGGTAAATTGCATCAAAGGTGTATAATTTACCCTAATCTAATGGTTGTGAATTATATCTAGAAAAAAATAAAGTTAGAATATGAAAAACACATTTGAATTTGGCTTCAAAGAAAACAAACAAAATACACCAATGACCATAAATATATAGTTTGAAATAATGTAAAGAATACCTTCATATCCAATGGAAAGTACAAAGAAATCAACTAGGGAGTAGACTTGATGAATATGTGTCTCCAAAGAATCCTTCTTGGGAGGGTCCTTTCCTTCCTCGATATATGTACATCCCCTCCTTGGTTGATTGAGTAAGTAGCATGGATATCCAAAACATTAGGAAGGAGTTCTCAAGATTTTGGCAGCATGTACCTACTATGGGTGGATGGATGGATGGAGATAACTCAAACCTTTATTTATAGGGAAATTAGTGGTTAAACCCCCTTGACATGGTCATAAAAATGTGGTTAATTGACCATATCAAAGATAATAATAGAAATTAGGTTTTAAAAATGTCTACTTATAACTACTTTCCATTTCTGGAAAATTTTAGTAGGAACCAATCAAAATTGTGGTTTTTAATGGCCAATATAGGTTTTGGGGGTACTTTATGTGTTGGCATATGAACTTATTTGGGGTAAAAAGTGTATTGGCCCTAATGTGTCAAAATCAAAGTTTCTCTCAAAAGTTTTCAAAGGTCTAGTGGAGGTGGAAATTGAGGTGAAATGGATGTAAAATATGTTGTTTGATGGTGTACTTAAAAAAACTTGTGTGAATGCCACAAGTGAACAATTTTTAGGTGATAATAGATTTCCCCCTGATGTGTGATATTACGAGAAAATATTGTGATTGAAACACATCACATTTTTATTTTTACCATGCTCCAAGAGGACCGAGGAGGGATATAAGTGTTCGAGGAAGGAGGACCACTCATGGAAGGGTGACAAAAAACCACTTGTCAAAAAAATATTCAAAATGCGATAGGTGTACAAGATCTCAATAGGGACAAGGTAAGCATACCCATACTCATCGAGATATGTCATAACAATGATACAATGGTCTGCTTTGCATAAAGGGGTCAAGTGAGTGAGACAAAATGAGGTCTCAATATAGTAGAACATACAGTTTGAAAAAAATGCCAGAGTACAATACAATGAGATAAACAATTAGACATACATATGCTTGGATCAAGAGGGCTAGGTCCAACATAGAAGAATTATGATTGCAACTGATCTAGATGCATAAGAACCGATGTCCCCTCCTAGTGGGGAGGGGGAAGGAAACAACCTGAGAAGACTTGTTGAACATGAAAGGGGCTCAAAAGATCTAAAATGAGATAGCTAGAGAGAAGCTCAAATTAAGGGATTTGAGAATGGAAGACGTAAGACAATCAAATCAATGGAACTCCAACTATGTTTGGATCATGGATATATGTATGAATCTCAATAATGTGAGAATGAGATGGAGTCAAGCATGTGAGATCCTACCAAGTCTGAGAGCGATGAGGAATCTCTCAGCTTGGTCCAAGGTAATCCATAAATGAGGAGGATAGGTACTAAGGTACCTAGGAATAATGCCTAGAATAAAAGTATCAATGTCGATAAGGGTAAGTTCGTTGGTACCCATGAATAAGGGGAACTCTAGGATGGGCCCGACTTCCAAAGTACAAGTAGAGATATATCTTTGGAAGAAAGTATTGAGGCCACAACATGTGGGGCCTATCTGAAGGGATACCCCGTCCCGAGGGATGATACAACTCACACATATCTAGGAAATTGGTGCAATAAACTAAATTTTTGAACCATCAATTATACGATCCTCAATCATGTGATAATGAGTTGAAGTTGAGCATGTGAGAAATAACCAAGTCAAAGATAAATGAAAACTCTGCCTTCTTGCTCTGAGGCAGTCACCAATGCGGACTATGAGTCCAATGTACAATGTCCTGTAAGCTAGACCCATAGAATGTAGGTGTGGAAGTTGATAGAGGAAGGCCTATTGGAGTCAAGATAATAAGGAATCCTTGAAATTGGCATGAGATATAAAGTAGAGTGTGACTGAGAGATACTAACACCAAAGGGGGATGGGAAATAAAATAGAGGTGGACTCAAGACTTCCTTTGTTCAGAACATAAATGCAAGGATGACTTGGAAGTGATTGAAATCATTCCACAAGGAATGGTTTATTACTAGGAAAAATGATTTTCAAGGACATATAAGTAAACCAAAGGGACAATTGGAAGTCAAAATTCAACAACAATGGATGGGGAAAAATCATGGAGGTAAGGGAAAATTGTGGCAGGATGAAATTGGAGTTGGATAGACTCCATCAATCATACATCACAAATGCTATGAACAATGGAAACAAAGGGATTCTTCCACAAACAAAACCGATTTCCAAAGAAGCACAAGGTCCTATTGGTATTTCCGAAGGGTTTCCAAGAGGATAAAAGGGGGTATAAAAATACCTCCTATTATTTCCAAAGGTGTGCTAGGATTATAAAAGGGGGTATATTGCAAGAGAATCATCGAATCCTCCCAGTATTTCAAAAGGGGTGCTAATATGATGAAAAATATCTATAATACCTATTACCACACCATCTATCACCTTAGTGCAAAGCCTTCACAAGGCACTAAGACTAGTGGAACATTGAAAGATGTCACCATTGTCACCTAGAAAAAAACTTCCCTCTTTTTAGTGAAGGAGTAAATCCAACTCTAAGAATCCCTAAAAAAGAAACAGTTAAGTCTATGGCCCCCAGGGTAGTCACTTAATATACCACCAATGAAATAAGATAGACAAGGTATGGATAAGCTAGTAATACAATGCAATTTTCATCTTTGAAGAGATGAGGATATAGGTCAATCTAGGATATTTTCCAAGTCAAAATTAGGCTCAAGAGGATCACCAAACACTACAAAAGAAGAAAAATCTATAGGTTGTTGTAAAACTTGAAGGAGAGATACCAATTTATAACAGAAATATTAGTTATTATAGTAACAATAAAATCACCCCTTTAACAAGTAATAAAACAATGAAATAAGAGGGATGAACTGTGAATTAACTTAAGGTTTTATTAATCAACAAAAATATGAAATTTAAGAGGCATATAAAAACCCTAAAACCCTATATGTCCATCCATAGAAGGATGTAAAAATAAATTAGCAATGTAAATTAAGGTTTGAAGATATCTATTATGTTAAAACCATGCATGAAAGTCAATACATCTTAGTCTTCTATGGTTTAAAATGAATATTTGTTGTTATAAAAACCTAATTTAAACCTAAAACAATATTAAGAGAGTAAAATTCATATTTTAATGATTCACTATTGGGAGAGTGACTAGTGCCTACTATATTTTTGGGCATATGGGGTCAATTAAGGACTCCTTTGAAGAGATGTGAGTGGATTTAGGGTGCTATCTAGAGGTTGTTCACTATTAACCCTAGAATATCATCTTAGTATATCACTATATCTTCAAATACAATTCAAGGGAAGTTTCTTCACTAGTAACTCTCCAAGATCTTTAATAAGAAGGGCTTGTTCAAGAAAGATCCAAGAGAATGCACAACCAACACTAGAGAAGCAACATTACACTTACATGCATTCATAAAAAAAACCACAAGATAACAAGAAATCACTTACTCAAGAAATATTTCATCCATTAAAACTCTAGCAATGAACATCCATGAAGTAGCAAAGCATCAATAATCACATCTTCTCCGAAAAGTTGCTCTAACTAGCCATCCAAAGCATTTTTCATAAGATAGAAAGTAGTAGTATACAACTAGTGATGAATATCCATAGGTATGTTAGGGACCTAACCTCCTTAACGCCTCAAGTAGGTAGAATAATATGTTTTCTTTGTAATAAATGCCGACATTAGTAAATAAGGCCTATGTAATAATGTGAACAAGTCTAATATAATAAGACTTAATAGAAGATTCAACTTATAGAAAGACATTCCTCTAGAATGTTCTTTATAAAATATAAATAAGAGTAGAAGGCATGGGAATGTTTTGTCTTGAGAATTATTTTTTAATTGAGCTCTACTCTAGTCGAGGTTGCCCCCTTAAAGAGGCAAGTGAACTTGAATTTATATCAATAAAGGTATCATTTATGGTGTTATCGTTCTCTATATTTTTCTCTTTCCGCTGATATTTTTTGCAACAATTTTGTTTCTGCTTTGCATAATACATATGGTACCTTACAATTGGTATCGAAATCGTTTCCTTTGCAAAATATTAGACAAATGTTATTAGGCTAGCTACATGTACTATCAACATCTTTAAATCACAATGATTTGTCATTTAGCGGGTAAAATTGTGTTTGGGGAAGACTACACGCAAGAAATACAGTGGGTTTCACGGATTAATCGAAACAAACGTTTCAACTTGTTGGAAAGCTCTGTAACCCTTGTTGGTACCCCTTCGATTAGTACCATATTAGATAATACCCGTACACAACCATTCACTCCCATGTAACCTAGGGTACATAGGGAGTCCCATAGGTCTACTGAAACCAACTCTAGATCAACTTATCGATCACCTAACTACTATAGTGGCATCGAGAGAAACACTCAGTAAGATCACTCTTGTGTACTTGGGTAATTATGTAGTATGACTAAGGGTACGATTGAGCCTCCTTAGTTGGTGCCCTGAGATATTGGGTCGAGTACTATTGTTGGACCCTATTGGTATATCAGGGATCTATAGCACAAGGCAAACCCTTGTTCGTAGGAACCCTCAAAACCCTAACCCTTGCTACCGGAACAAAACATAACACACATAGAGGGGGAATTTTTCCGTTCAACCCTACCTCCTGCATCCAAGTTAAAAAGGGTTCCTCTTTTCTCTCTCTTTCATTGTTGCATATTAGTTACAAGTTGTTTGTCAAGAATGGTTCAAAGATCGCACACTTTCTAGCGTTATCCAATAATTGCAACAATATCCTCAAGCCTCTCCGGGATACTCTTGGCACAATGAAGAGCTTCACTATAAAGGTCACTTGTATTTAAGAAAATAGTCTCACCTTAAATCCACTATGCTCTATGAACTTCATGATTCACCAATAATTGGGCATTCAATATTTCAAAAAACATATGAATGGGTCAAACGTTCTTTTTTCTAGGAAGGCATGAAATAGGACATCCACACCTTTGTGGATAAACATGATACTTGTCAACGTAATAAGGGAGAAACCATAAAAAATATACGAACAATCCAACCTCTCCCTATTCCACCTACTATATGGACATATATTTCTATGGAATTCATTGTAGGATTACCCAAATCAGGAAATAAATCAGTCATCATGGTTGTCATCGATCGCCTTTCCAAATATGCTCACTTATTTTCTCTCCAAACCGTTCAATGCATCCACAGTGGCTCAAATTTTCATGGATAATATCTTCAAACTCCATGGCATGCCTCACTCTATTGTCTTTGATATTAATCCAAATTTCAATAGCAACTCTTGGCAAGAATTGTTCAAGCTCTAAGGAACCCAATCACATCTCAACATGACCTATCATCCTTAGAATGATGGTCAAACTAAAGCTGTCAACAAGTGCTTGGAAACATATTTGAGGTGTTTCACATCTGACAGACAAAATCAATGGGATTAGTGGTTACCACTAGTGGAATGGTGGTACAACACATCTTACCAGGCTTCCACTTGCATGACTCCCTTTGAAGCGGTCTACGATCAAAAGAGACCTTTTTTCCTCTCCTACTTGCTAGGTGTATCTAATGTTTAGGACATTGACAACACTCTTATAGTTTGAGCTTCCATTCTTCATACCCTCAAAGAAAAATTGGTCATGGATCAAAATTGCATGAAGAAACAAGCAGATCAAGGTTATTTAGAATGTCAATTTGCTGAAGGGGACCATGTGTTTCTTCATCTACGACCTTATAAGAAAAATTCACTCAAAGAAGAACAGTGTTAGAAGCTTTCTCCCAAGTTTTATGGCCCTTATACAATTCTCAAGTTCGTGGAGCCCGTGGCTTACAAGATATCTCTCCCCAGTCACCCTAAGCTCCATCTTGTTTTTAATATTTCTTACTTAAAGAAAGTGATTAGAACCAAGTGCCAGAATCAAACTAGTCTCCTTGAATTGGATGAAGAAGGCTCCAATTGGTTGCAACCTCAAGTAGCATTGAACCACAACAAGCATCATATTCATTAGTGCACCATCAAGGAAGTTTTAGTTCATTGGAAGGATACACCACCAAAATATGCCACATGGGAGATTACTACCATTCTACAATAGTTTCCCCTTCTCATGCCTTGAGGAAAAGCTTTATTTTCAAGGGGGGGGCATGTTAGGGACCTAACCTCCCTAACCCCTCAAGTAGGTAGAATAATGTGTTTTCTAAGTAACAAAGGCTGACATTAGTAAATAAGGCCTATGTAATAATGTGAACAAGTCTAATGTAAGACGACTTAATAGAAGCTTCTGTTTCTAGAAAGATCCTCCTCTAGAATGTTCTTTAGAAGATAGAAATAGTATAAATAAGAGTAGAAGGTGTGGGAAAGTTTTGTCTTGAGAATTATTTTATAATTGAGCTCTACTTTGCTAGAGGT
Source organism: Picea sitchensis (assembly GCA_010110895.2). Classification (NCBI taxonomy): domain Eukaryota; kingdom Viridiplantae; phylum Streptophyta; class Pinopsida; order Pinales; family Pinaceae; genus Picea; species Picea sitchensis. The sequence continues at coordinate 54,050 of SNQJ01S0021833.1, read as the reverse complement.
TTCACCCTTGAAGAGGCAAGTGAACTTGGATTTCTATCAATAAAGGTATCATTTCTGGTGCTATTGTCCTATATATTTTTCTCTTTTTGCTGATATTTTTACCAACAATTATGTTTATGCTTTGCATAATACATCTAGTACGTTACAAAGTAGGAATGATTTAAAAATTAGAAGTTATTCTCTCATTTATATGAGATATCAAGAACCCTTCCACACACTTCTCACAATAGAATCCCTAAAAACATAAAATAATGCCTTTATCTCTTAGGAACCTTAGAGATAATGCAACAATACACAAAATATATATGATACATGAGTGGATAGGTCACTAAGACCCCTAAAAATGATTCTAAGATGAAGTAAAGTAGATAAAACATCAAACCATTCCTCATAAATGTTCCCTTAAACTCACACGCATGGCACATGTGGCCTCATGAGGTGGACAACTCAATCAAAAATGATGTCTAGGGGGATCAAAAGTGAAACATTGCCATGAAGGGGTGCAAAATTTCATCTTCAGGTGGTGTATAATTCCCCAAGAGGTGTGATGTTTCATCACAATGTTCCAAATCATCATCAAAAGCTCCAATGTCCCCTCAAAAGGTGCAATGTCCCATCGAGAGGTGTTAAATCATCATCAAAATACAACTTCCCATCATCAAAATAGGTCACATCATACCCCATGTGTGCTAGGGTATCTCTTTAAGGGATCCATGTCATCAAAAGGATAAACATCCTCTTAGAAGTGTGGAATGACCTCTCTCAAGTGGTGGGGATGACCTCCATGAAAGTGTGCTAGTATCCCCTCAGTATCCTCCAAAGGATCCAAGTGTCAATCAAACATGTAAAAATGTGTAATCCATCATCCGAGGAGGGGATCAAGTAGTCCAATGCACCATGAATATCGGAGGTAAGGTACACAATTCAAACACAACACATAAATTGAGTCATGTCAATGAAAAATCCATTAGATAGATTTCATTAAGTATTCTCTTCAGACTTCACACTAGCTTACAAAGTTATACAATTTTCCCAAGTTTAGGTATGGGAGAATCATTATTACCCCTTATTAGGTGTGTCAGTATCCAAGATAAGACATATGTCCCAAGGAACCCATCATGGAGTATGTGCAATGGCATGTGGTATGGTTTGGGTTTTTTTTCATAGGTGGATGTGTTATAGCCCTAAAATGCCCTACCTATGCATACATGGCATTGGCCTTTCTACTTGCACAATTTGCCAAATTACTGCTGAGGATATCTCTTTAAAAAAAACATCTTTTGGAACATGTACGAACCTTACTGCACTAATTCTCGTGTACATACACTAGTTGCATACTATACAACATGCGCACATATGCTAGTTGCATACTAAATAACCCGCGTTTACCTCCAACAGTTGCAAAAAATAAAAAGTTGCAAGGAATTCGGTAGAGTTTATGGGCTATCGAGGGTTTCCCAACCATTTCGCACATTTTAACCCGTCTCCAAACCAAATAGATATCCTTTTGTCATATAAAAGGAGGTCTTGGGGTTCCATTCCATCATCAAGCATTAGAATATATAAACTCTTCCAAACTCCCTCCCCTTTTTATCCCAAGCTTTGCATCCCTTTCTGATATTTGGCCTCAACATTCCCTCTCCATATACAATCCCACTATTATAGGAATGATGCACTTGGAGAAACAGTAAGAGGAGCCTGGATTAGGTTCGTGAAGCATCTACCGACAAGAAGGTTGTAACTTTTGTAATCTTCACATCTGAATAAAAGAGTTTTGTTTATGTCCCAAATATTGTGTTTTTGTGCTTATTGATTAATCCATTTACATTTGTATATGAACCCTAACATTCACAAGTAGAGATAAAATATGTTGTAGCTTTGTTGTATAAATTGTTTGTAGGTCAGCTTTGGGAGGAGACCAACAGTCCAAGAAACTACATAGGAAGAGGAGGTCTACACCAGCCGAAAGGACCTAAGGTACACCCTTTTTTCCTTCTCTTGTCTTTTAAGTTCATATTGTTTGGGATAGTTTAGAAATAGAACCATATTTTAAGGGAGATCAGTGCTCTGCCTATACTCCAAGCCAATATAGTAATAGGGGGGTTTTCCCTGCTAACATAATTGGAGACTCCACTATGGATTCTCTCTAGGGTCTTGTTGAGCACTCAACAAACCCTAAAAAGCCTTGTCCAATTTTGTCATTTTTTGGGTACCACTTGTTGTCTGCACTATCTAACTCGATTTCATTTTGGGAAATGTTTTGTCTTTGTTTATTTTCATGACTCTCGTCACCTTTTTAGGTTTGTTTGAACTTATGAAGCCCCATGACTAAAATACCTTAACACCTGAATTAAGAATCGACAGCCAAACACTGTACCTAACACGCTCAGGTTCAACGTCGGAAAGAATTCAAGAAAGTAAAGGAATCGCATGAAAACAACAATCGTCGATCCTCACTGACATCGGCATAAGGAGGTTTTGGTTTATGAAGGTTATTCGCATAAAAGTTCAAGAGATAGTTGATCCCCTTCGGTATTGATAAAATACGAGGAGGACATACGTGAACAAAAGACGAAAATAATTGTCGATAGCCGATGCCCGACGTGTTTTCGACATCGAGACTTTTTCGAGGGAGATGATTCGAGAGCACTTGGGTAGGTTTATCGCCAATCGTCAATCCTTGACACTTTTTCGGCATCAACAAGCTAGGATTTGGTTTTAGAAATGCATGATTTAAATTAATTCCCTACTCTGACAGACATGAGTGAATTAAGTCATTGGTTTCAAACTCCACGTGTCTATAACCAGGTAAGAGGGTCATATGATCTAGTTCTATCCTGAGTCATTATTGGTTCCCTAGGTCCTAGTCACACCTCTGAGTCAGCCTTGCCATGTCAGCATTGTACGGTAAGATCGATCGACATTAGGGATTTTGCAGGAGGATATCAACTAAAATGTTCATAGCACAATCCTGACCCTCAATCCACCCACTGAAAGAGCAACACGACGGGATGTTTTCAACGGTAGATACAATCAGATTTTGGACATTTAAGGAGCTAATTAATACCCGATCTCGCATTAGTTTCTAACTCGTGCACCAATTAAAACAAAAAATTTTAAATCATCGAGAGACCACATCACCACCCACGCCTCCACCGTCAACCCACAATGAATTTAAGTTCTAACTCCTCTAAATATTTGACGACAGATTTATTGAAATTTCACTCATAACCCGAATTGAATGGCTGATGTGACCCGATAAGATATTCCCTATTTAAATCTCTTGAACCGTTGTGAACAAATTAATTTTGCGCATAAGATAATTCTAGAGCATCCGAAGGAGAAAAACAAGAAACTCAAAGATTGTACTAAACCTCGTGATTATTGGGAAAAAAAAAACCAGGTTTAACAAGCTTCAGAGGTATGTATCCAAGTCTGTCAAGTTGCTGGTTATAATTTATATGTGTTCGTCCGGTTTTCTACACCGTCTCTAAACTCTATTCAAGTCATAGTAATAATGCTACCAAGAAAGCCAACCACTAGATGCTCGCTGAGAGCACCAAAGCTGAAAGAACTAGAGATAGGTGAAGGTTCTTCTTCGGGGACTGTGAGGCAGTTGGAATACGCCACAAGGGAGGAACCTGCCATCAAAATAGCTACAAAGAAAGATTTCGTCCAGCCTTCGGCCTTTGGTGATACAGAGGCAAGCACCGAATCCAAGGTAGCATTCCAACATTGGGGGGATCTCTTCAACTGGATTAACAAAGAAGAATACCCAGAGTATATCCCACACAAAAACCCGAACATAAGGGTGTTCAATGATCAGGTGTTCCCCAACATCTGACGGTCGTATTTACACATGGTAGTGAGAAAAAACCCCATTTTCCCCTACATAGAGGTCCTGAAGTGGATCATTGATCACACAGACGGGCATAAATGTTTGATCAACAATGAGAAGGGTGGGTGCATCGGAGTTTTCCTCCCGGGAGAAGTCCAGAAGTATTATAAGCTTAGGGACCCAGAGGAGCATCTCAACATAGACTTTGTGGTAAAGTTTTATGAGTTACATGGCACTAGCCGGTTGATGGCATCATGGTGGAAAGAGGACAATAAATTCACCAATCGGAGCAATGGATGGTACAGGAAAATCAACCTGAGGGAGCCATACATATATTTGATGGCTCTGATTTGTCGTCTATACAAAGAAAAGGATTGCTCCAAGTTTTTAGAAGCATGGATGCATTTTGCATACACAGTTGCAATCGTCGGGAGAAGCCTCAACTGGGGAGAAATAATCTCCAAACAATTAAACATCTGTGTGTAGTAGGCTCAGACATCAAAGGAAGGAGAGGAACCAACTTTTTACATGGCCTCGTACTTGCTTGATGTCATGTGCACAAGGAACGTCTTCACTGACATGAATCTGAGCTGGCATGTTGCATAGCTCCCGATCCATGTCTACTTCAATGTGCTATGGGAAAACAAGTACAATAAATCTTATGCCCTCATCTGCGATGAATTCATTGCCCGCATTTATTTTATTATTTTTAAGAAGGAATTATGAAGGCTATCAACGACAACCAAGAAAATGATATCCAAGGTAGGCCATTGGTACTTGGATGAGAGCGCAACCTACATTAGGGTGTTCAGGGCCACCAGAGAACCACATATTCTACCAGCTCATGTCCCAGACTGGCTCGACGTGGGAGAAATTTGTTATCAGACCATTCGACAGGGTTATAATGCCACACTGGTCAAAGACAAGAAACGTGATTTCATACCCTACAGTTTCCATGTAGGGTTTTATCTGGTAAAGGATACTACTCAATCCAAACAAGAAGGGTTGAGCCAACTTGAATTCAAGTTTCCGTCAGGACAATTCCGCAAGCACGATCCAAAAGGCCTGGTCCTGCAACATGCTTCAAATGTGTCATCTTGTTGGTTGTATGCTCACGATAATTTTGAGGGCGAAGTCTTCACAGAGAATGCCCAGGACTAGGACGAGGTGGTGCAGAGGATGGCCAACCCAAACATGACCAGGTTCAAGGCCATGAGCATGGATGAATAGGTGAAAACAATAGAGCAGTCGGCTCAACAGTCCCTCTGATGCAGACCCCCCTACTCTCCCTCGGGGCTGTGCAACCTCCCGGTCAAGGTTGTTCGATTCTCCAAGCCAAATCGGCTCTCTGAAACCTTAATGGTCTCACTTGTGACTAAACATAGGCCCTTTCAGTCTTTTGGTGTAGGTTTTATGACACCCGCAACCTCTTCCTTTGCGCTACTAAACTATCGAGTTTCAGGTGCTAGCTCCTCTTCCATTAGCCATTTCCCTATGTGACCTCAAGCTATGTCCTCACATAATCACGTGATTGTGGGATGGTCTAGAGTGGTTTAGGGCCACACTTATTTTCTCCCCGCAATTCACTATCAACTACCATGTATCCCTTTGGCAATATTGTGGTTTCAATTGCGACCCGCTCTAAGAATTTTAAAACCCGATCACTTTTTGACCCCGGAATTAAGCGTGACCGTCGATCTCATGATCTTAGGCGTAGCCTATGGATCAACGACTGAGATATGTCCTCTCTCTTCCTTGGTCAACTATTAGTCAGCGAACCTTCTCCTCCTTTCACATGCACTCCCAAATCTCCACAATCTATCGACATGTGCCCTCTTTCCAAACCGATGACTACGATTGATTTCTCCCTTCGGGATTCAGGAGTTTCAACTCTCAACTCTTGCTTCCTCTGCAGTACGTCCACCCAAATTTGATGATCTGTCGACACGTGTCCCTCACAGATCGACGATTGTGGCTCCCTTCACTCTTTGGGCTTCAGAAGTTTCAATTCTCAGTCTTCTCTTTCTCCCATAGTGCTTTCACCTGGAGACGACGATCTGTCAACGCGTGTCCCTCATAGATTGGCAACTGTGGTTCACTTCGGCTCTTCAGGCTTTGGGAGTCTCAACTCTCAGTCTTCTCTTTCTCCTGGAGTGCTCTCACTCGAAGACAATGATCTGTCAACGCATGTCCCTCACATATCGATGGCTATGGTTCACTTCAGCTCTTCGGGGTTCGAGAGTTTCAAATCCTCAACTGAAATCCACGAAGTGACCTTCCCTAAAGTCTCATATATGTTGACACCTACCCCCCTGGTGACCAATGACCATGATCTACTTCAGCGATTTCTCTCTCTCCTTATCTACAAACTTTCGAAGTTGTAGATCTTGCACCACCTGTCCCTCTGGATGATGGACGGTCCCTAGCCTCTTTGAGACTTTGATGATTCCTCGCTTGTATGTGCACATAGAGAGTTAAATCTTGTGCATTTTACCCATATCTGACGATCCAAAATGATCCCACTCCCTCTTGAATGGATCTTAGTCAATGACCTGTGAAACCTTCAGAGCTTCATTTCCCTTGAATATTTCTCTCGCTATCTCTCTTGAACCCTTTGACTCCTTAGAGGGTTACCTCGACACTTAGTCAAATTTTAGATCTGTGCACTCCTTGCAACAGATTCTTACACAAGACTTAGCTTCTTGCGGGTGACTGTGCACACCTTGCAATAGTCCCTTTTCTCTCTTTGCAAATGGAAATTTTACGCTATCTCTTCTGAGCTTTTGAGTCGAAACAGACTTTGTCACTCCTGGCAGCAGATTCTCATGCAAGACTTAGTTTCTTGCGGGCGACTGTGCATGCCTTGCAACAGTCTCTTTGCACTCCTTGCAAATGGAAGTTTCACGCTATCTCTTCTGATCTTCTGAGTCGAAACAGACTCTATCAACACACTCCTTGCGGATTGTATGCACACCTTGAATGAACTCAACGAAGAGAAAACAATCGAAACTTATCCAAACACTTCACAATTTCATATACTCAACAACATAACTCATTCATTGATGAAAACAAAATAGTAGGTAATTGTAAACAGTAGAAACACCATGTATTGGATCAATTTTCCTCTTTTGTATTCATTCAAATGTAAATGGCTACAACTATGGTAAAACAAGAACTAAAAAATCAGCAACAACTAAATCACAACAATCTCCTACTAATTTGCAACAACCTCATTCAGGTATACAAAACCTTTATTTATCCTAAAGGGCTCCTAGGGTTCCCTTCGACTACTCGTCTACTCGAGAAAAAAAACTAATTGCTACTTGATTTCCATTACATTAAAGTCTAGGAGTGAAACTCCTAGATCATTCATGATCATTCAGCTCTCAAGCGTTTGATCTTCTTCGGATTTCGATCATTTCCAAAAAATATTTGCAAGAAATGCCAGTGGTTAAGATTCTGAAATGATTCAAAGGCACGCTAAGGCGTTGAGTTGTCTCTCCACGTGTGCTTGCTGATGATTCTCCTTCATCATACTCCCCTAGACAAAAATTCATGGACTCTTGTCCATGAGCTCCTGCACTGATTTTACATGCTTCTGGATATCAACTTCATTTTTCCAACTGGCATATTCTATCGTGTCCCTTCCACTTGACCAAATATTCAAAATAGGTCTTCCTCATGGTCTTCTTGCCAATCCTCTGATCAATGATCTTCTCCATCTGTGGATTTTCTGCTATAGGCATTTGCTTTTCCCATTGGATCCCTTTCTTATCTTTTGTTTCTCCTCCTTCCTCTTCCTTGTAAGGGTACATGTCTAATATGTTGAATATGGGTGATATTTCCACATCGTCTGGCAACTCAATCTCATAGGAATTTGCATCAAACTTCCTTAAGATCTTACATGGTCCTATATTCTTCATCTTCAACTTGTTATATGTTCCTCTTGGGAACCTTTCTTTCATGAGATGTGTCAAAAACTGATCTCCTACTTCAAATTGAAGCTCTCTACGATGTTGATCAACTCTGCGCTTGTACTCTTGGCTAGAGCTTTGCAACTGCTCTCTGATCCGTTTATGGAGCTTCTGCATTTCTACAGCAAAATCTTCTGCTCCAACACTTATGATATCACTCTGTTATAAGTCTCTCAACTCAGATACTCCTCTTGGATGCATTCTACACAATATTTGGAATGGGCTCTTTCCAATGCTCCTATTTGGTGAGTCATTATATGCAAATTATGCTTGTGGCAGAATTTGATCCCACAGACTATGATGCTCAATGAACAAACTCCTCAATAAGTTTCCCAAACTTTTGTTCACAGACTCAGTCTATCCATCTGTCCGAGGGTGATAAGTTGAACTAAAGGAAAAATATGTACCCAAATTCTTCCACAGTGTTCTCCATAAATGACCAACGAATTTGGTATCTCCATCTGAGACAATACTTTTGGGTAATCCATGAATTTGAACAACTTCCTTGAAAAATAAATTTGCAACATGTGTTGCATCACTAGTCTTCTGGCATGGGATAAAGTGTGCCATCTTTGAAAATATATCCACCACCACAAATATGGAATCACATCCCCTTTGTGTTCTTGGCAGTCCCAATACAAAATCCATGCTTATTGCATCCCAAGGCCTCTTTGGTATTGGCAATGGTTGATACAAACCAATGTTTTGTCTTTTACCTTTTGCATGTTGGCGGATTCTACATTTGCTCACAAACTTTATCACTTATGTTCTCATACTTGGCCAATAGTATGAACTACTCAACTATCCAAATATTTTATAATGGCCGAAATGTCCATCCAATCCTCCACTATGTTTTTCCTTCAAAAGTTTATCCCTCATTAAGAATTTTGGTATGCACAACTAATTGCCCTTGAACAACAATCCCTCTTGAATCACATACTCTGTCCACTAGCTCCCGTCTCTTAGCACGAGATTTGCACATGCTTCGTATGCTTCCTTGAAATATGGATCATCAAAATACATATCCTTAAGGTGTTCAAACCCCAAGGTCTTGACCTGAAATTCCTGCAGAATAAGACATCTCCTGCTCAATGCATCAACAACTTTGCTAGCATTACGAGAAATATGTTTAATGACAAAAGTGAATTTTTTCATAAATTCTATCCACTTAGTGTATCTCTGGTTTAACTTCTCTTGTCTGATTATGAATTGTAAAGCTTGGTTATCGTTGTACAAGACAAATTCCTTTGGAACAAGGTAGTGCCTCCATTTCTTCAAGGCTTGAATTATGGCATAAAACTATTTATCGTATGTGGAGTACTTTATCTTATTCTCATTCAACTTCTCACTAAAATATGCAATTGGTTTATTATCCTGGATCAAGACTGCTCCAATTGCAACTCCACTTACATCACATCTCACTTGAAATGTCTTTCCAAAATTTGGTAAGACCATAATTGGTCATTCTGTTATCTTCTCTTTCAATATATTGAAGCTCCTCTCGGCCTACTTTGTCCATTTAAAATACTTGTGCCTCTTCTTCATTGTATCCATCATAGGTGCACAAATTCCACTGAAATTTCTGATGAACTTCCTACAAAAAAATGTTAATCCATGGAAGCTTCTCACTTCAAACATACTCTTTGGTGATGGCCATTCTTTGATTGCTTTCACCTTCTCTAGATCCATCTTCAATTCATTTGAAGAGATCACAAAACCCAAGTAAATGAGTTATGTCTTCATAAAAGAGGACTTCTTCAGATTTATAAACAACTTCTCTTGCTGTAGTCTCCTCATCACTAATGTCAGATGTCTCAAATTCTCCTCTTTAGTCTTGCTAAAGACCAATATATCATTTAGATATACAACCACAAACTTGCCAATAAAATCTTTCAGTATTTCATTCATCAACCTCGTAAAAGTACTTGGGGCATTTGTTAAGACAAATGGCATAACAAGCCACTCATACAACCCTTCATTTGTCTTAAAGGATGTTTTCCACTCATCACCTTCCCTCATCCTTATCTGGTGATATCCACTTTTCAAAACTATCTTAGAAAAGAAATTTGCTCCACTTAAACAATCCATTAAGTCATCCATTCCTGGAAAATGAAATCTATACCCGATGGTGATCTTCTTAATGTGTCTCGAGTCTATACACATTCTCCATCCTCCATCTTTATTTGGACTCAACACAGTTGGTACTGCACATGGACTCAAGCTTTCTTTGACCAAACCCTTGTCTAACAATTCCTGGACTTGGTTATTTATCTCCTCATTCTCTTTAGGTGTCAATCTATATGTTGCTTTGTTTGGCAGACTTGCTCCTGGTATCAAATCAATATGATGGTTGATACTTATGATGGGTGGTAATGAGTTAGGCAACTCATCCACTACGATGTCAACAACATTCTCCAGTAGCTCCTGAACTTCTTCAGGCAAATCATCCATAGAAGTACTTGTAAGCATCCTCTACTGTCCTTACCGACATCATGCTGAACTCATCCTGGATCTCATACCTCAAGCAATTTATATATCTGGAAACCTTTTTGTCATCTTTCTCTCTTTTTCCAGTCCTGATATTCAACTTGTATAACTCCTCTGTGTACTCTTTCAATGTCATACCATTCTGTCTCAGGTTCTGCAACTTCCTCAATAGATTTATTTGATAATCTTTGGGCATGAATTTAGCCTTCATCTTGGCTACCATTTTGTCTCAATTCTTTATCTTTTGTTTCCTTTGCTTCTCCTCTCAGCCTGCAATTCATCCCACCACAGGGTTTCATGTTCTTTTAGCCTGGTGAAAGCATGTCTCACCTTTTTCTCCTCATCGACATATTCATAGTCAAAATATTTGTCCATGGATCTTATGCAATCCAACAATTCTTCAACATCCAAGTTGTCTTCATACATTGGGACATTTATATTTGCTCGAGCTCCCAATTTAACAACCTCTCTCAACAAGCATTCCTTAGAAACATTTTCCCCTGCAGCATCTTCGACTTCTATTTCTTCACTTTCTGCATCACTGATGTCCCCAACATTAGGTGCTCTCCTCTGCGCTTCCTCCATCACCTCTAACATTGCACAAAGATCTCTCATTTCTCTTTCTATAGCGCGATTGGCTATAGGCGGCTCCACGCGTCTCCTCGGTGGCATTGTGCTAACTGTTTCTCGCACACACAGTACAACTTCGATCTCTCCTGTGTTACTTGAAAAAAAATTTAGGCTCTGATACCACTTGATGCAGACCCCCCTACTCTCCCTCAGGGCTGCGCAACCTCCCGGTCAAGGATCTTCAATTCTCTGAGCCAAATCGGCTCTCTAAAACCTCAATGGTCTCACTTGTGACTAAACACAAACCCTTTTAGTCTTTTGGTGCAGGTTCTATGATACCCGCAACCTCTTCCTTCGTGCTACTAAACTATCGATTTCCAAGCGCTAGCTCCTCTTCCATTAGCCCTTTCTCGTATGCAACCTCGGACAATGTCCTCATGTAATCACGCGATTGTGGGGAATTCTAGAGTGGTTTAGGTCCACACTGCTTTTCTCCCCACAATTCACTATCAACTACCATGTATCCCTTTGGAAATACCGTGGTTTCGATTGTAGCACACTCTAAGAATTTTAAAACCCGATCACATTATGTCCCCGCAGTTAAGCGTGATCGTCGATCTCGTGATCTCGGGTGTTGCCTCTGGATCGATGTCTGATATTTTTCCTCTCTCTGCCTTGGTCAACTATTAGTCAGTGGCCCTTTTCCTCCTTTCACATGCTATCCCAGATCTCCACAATCTATCAACGCATGCTCTCTTTCCAAACTGACGACTACGATTGATTTCTCCCTTCGGGCTTCGGGAATTTCAAATCTCAACTCCTTCTTCCTCTACAGTACTTCCACCCGAAGTTGATGATCTGTCGACATGTGTCCCTCACATATCGACAACTGTGGTTCCCTTCGCTCTTCGGGCTTCGAGAGTTTCAACTCTCAGTATTTGCTTTCTCCCAGAGTGATTTCACCTGGAGACAACGATCTGTCAACGCGTGTCCCTCACAGATCGACGACTGTGGTTCACTTCGGCTCTTCGGGATTTGGGAGTCTCAACTCTTAGTCTTCTCTTTCTCCCGAAGTTCTCTCACCCAAAGACGACGATCTGTCGATGTGTGTCCCTCACAGATCGACGATTATGGTTCACTTCGTCTCTTTGGGGTTCGGGAGTTTCAACTCCTCAATCGAAATCCTTGAAGTGACCTTCCTTGAAGTCTCATATCTATTGACACGTACCCCCCTGGCGACCAACGACCAGGATCTACTTCGACGATTTCTCTCTCTCCTTATATACAAAATTCTAAAGTTGTAGATCTTGCGCCACCTATCCCTCTAGATGATGGACGGTCCCTAGCATCTTTGGGACTTCGATGAATCCTCACTCGTGTGTGCACACAGAGACTTAAATCTTGTGCACTTTACCCAGATCCGAAGATCCAGAATGATCTCGCTCCCTCTTGAATGGATCATAGTCAATGACTCATGAAACCTTTAGAGATTCATTTCCCTTGAAGATTTATCCCGTTGTCTCTCTTGAGATTTATCTCTTGAACCCTTTGACTCCTTAGAGGGTTACCTCGACACTTAGTCGAATTTCAGATCCGTGCACTCCTTGCAACAAATTCTTACGGAAGACATATCTTCTTGCGGGCGACTGTGCATGCCTTGCAGCAGTCCCTTTGCACTCCTTGAAAATGAAAATTTTACACTGTCTCTTCTTATCTTTTGAGTTGAAACAAACTCTGTCACTCCTAGAAGTAGATTCTCACACAAGACTTAGTTTATTGCGGGCGACTTTGCACACCTTGCCGCAGTCTCTTTGCACTCCTTGCAAATGGAAGTTTCACGCTATCTCTTTTGAGCTTATGAGTCGAAACATAATCTGTCAATGCACTCCTTGCGGATTGTATGCACACCTTACATGAACTCAATGAAGAGAAAACAATCGAAACTTATCCAAACACTTCATAGTTTCATATACTCAACAACATAACTCATTCATTCATGAAAACAAAATAACAGGGAATTGTAAACAGTAGCAACACCATGCATTGGATCAATTTTTCTCTGGTGTATTCATTCAAATGTAAATGGCTACAACTATGGTAAAACAAGAACTAAAAACTCAACAACAATTAAATCACATCAATCTCCTACTAATTTGCAGCAACCTCATTCGGGCATACAAAACCTCTATTTATCCTAGAGGGCTCCTAGGGTTCCCTCCAACTACTTGTCTACTCGAGAAAAGAGAATAACTACTACTTAATTTCCATTACATTAAATTCTAGGAGTGAATCTCCCAGATCATTCATGATCATTCATCTCTCAAGCGTTTGATCTTCTTCAGTTTTCGATCATTTCCAAAAAACATTTGTAGGAAACGCCAACAGTTAATATTCTGAAATGATTCAAAGGTACGCTAAGGCATTGAGTTGTCTCTCCACGTGTGCTTGCTAACGATGCTCTTGCATCACCCTCGGAGCTAGGGAAGAGATTAGAGTGATAGAGGCATCAAAGGCACGGAGAAGGGGTTTGTTCTTGACACCAGAAGCACAGACAAGGGGATTGTTCCTGATGGTAGAGGCACAGAGAGTAATTGATCAGTGGTAGAATGACCCAGATCTCATAGATATGATGAGGGTTCTTTCCGACAACCCAATAGAAAGTTGAGGAGAGCCAAGTGGCTCAAATCCGATACAACTTGAAGGAATCATCGTGCCAAAAAATCCTGAAAGCCTACCACCACAGATCGGATCACCCGGGGGAATTTCAACTCAACTTGAGGTATCAAGGATACCAGGTAGGACTAGTGCACCAAACCCCTTGCATGACTTAATAAGTATCTATGATGATGAGGAGAGTTCATGGGTTTCCCTGGTGACTCTAATGAAGATTATAGAGGAGAAGGAACCTGAGAAAGTATCTTCCCCAACCCTCGATGCTCCAATTCAAAGCTTTCCATAAAGTGACTGGGAGGTCAAAAGTGCCTTAGACACTGAGCTACTCGATACACCAAGAACCCCAATGGAAAGATCGAAGGGTGATCTAGGATCAGGCGAACAAGAAGGAGAAATTCCACAACAAGAAATCAACATCTCGACTGTCGATTATCAAGTAAGTACCGAGCTTGCCCCTGATTCATCAATTTTTTCCAGTACTTTACCTCCCAATGAGAAACAACCAGAGGCCAAGCTTTCGAGACATACAGAAGAGGTTCAAGAACCCAGTCTTGAGCATATATACATCGTCGGGAGCTTGGGAAACACTCTTACTTGGGGAGAGAAAAAAATCCCCGAATCTGTGGATGAGGTCACCGACATCCAAGCCATCACCTACGACCGAAAGAGGAAATCCATAATGAAGAGAACCATTAAAAGGAGGAGGCTTACTTTGGATAGTTCCATCCTCATCACCACAGAGGATAAATTGATTAGCACGAAACATGCCAAGACGTTTGATCTTATCAGCGCAGGGATGGCCATCACAGATGCCACCCTGGATAGAGTGAGGAAGGATGAAGAGGAGATGGCCGTTGCGCTTAAGAAGTTGGAGCATCTACGCCATTTATCAAAATACTATCAAGACTCTACACAGGCCATGATATTCTTGAGAAGTGAATTCCAAGATGCCTACAACAAATTCACGAGTGAACGACACCTTTTCACTACAGGGATAGCCGACTTCCAGGAAGACACCCTTATGGAACTGGAAATATGAAAAGACATGGAAAGATGGTATGATAAGCCCCACCAAGCGGTTGAGAGAATTTATCACATCAACGTGGTTCAAAAAGGTTGAGACACCGAAGAGGACGACATTTGGGTGCCAAGGGACAACAACATTTACCGTATAAGGAAGTCAGATGAATATTGGGTGAAAATGGCCCAAGAACCTCATCAGGAGATCCAAGAGAAATGAGCCAATTGCGAAAAGAGCTGGACCAAGATCAATCGAGTGATGAGAGACATCGATCTCCCAGAATTTGGCACACCCGAGGACTTTGTCGATTTGCATGACATAGTCAAACTACATGTAGAACAAGACTTATCGTGGACTACAGAGATAGAAAAGGTGGCGAACATGGCACACGGTCAAGTACAACAGTTCATGGAGCACCTGATCAAGGCTCAGACATTGTTACAACAATTAAGTGTTAAAGTAGTCAAGTATCGGGCGTGGGCTGTAGAGATAAAGGAGATCCTTTCGGCCCCAATGGACCAACATAGATTCCTGTATGCCAACACATGCGAGGAACTCTTCGTCAAATGGTTAGAGTATGAGAAGAGTCATCCACTCAAGTGAAACCATTTGATAACTCTTAGAATACTGAGAATTGAAAGCGTCGTGTGGCGATGTTTTTTTTTACTTAGCTTTCACTTTTGATAGTTATTTTTAGTTAACAATTTATTATAAATAAGAGGATCGACCTGTTAGAATGGGTCGATGGTTTTGGCAAAGACCCTCATTTTTGGAATTATAAAAAACTATTTCCAAAATACCTTAATTGAGAAGTCATGTTTAGGACCGGAGACAAACTTCTATTTTTCATCAAAGGTGTGTGTGATTGGATCTAAGGAGGAATTACTTCTGACTTTATCTCATGAATGGATGTTGTAACGAGTAAGAGTTTCTGAATCTATTGATAAGTTAGCTTATTCAATATTTTATAGTTCTTGTCTCTAATGATGGAAAGAAAAATCGTTGTGTTAATGTGCGATTGTTATTAGAGCTAAGGAAACTTTTTTTTCCATCATTTATTGCATATATTTTTTTCTTTCGATAATTGTATCCCAGTCGATAATTGAAATACCAACAAGTTAGTATTAATACTAGGATTTTCATAGGTGTGAAAATCGTTGTCTGCATGCTTGAGCACAAGGGTTATCCCGATCTTATCCTTCTCCAATAGTTAGGTCGTCCCCCTTTTACCAGTTGGTTTATATTGGCACACATTCGTTTATCAGATTCATGTAGTAAACAAAAATAAAAAAAGAGAACGTTCAAACTAAAGGAGGAGTTTTCACAAGAAGATATCATGTAAATCACTACGTAAAGCCCATCGATTATTTGACCGTATCACAATATTTAGAGAACCATTCCACTATTAAACATTGCATAGTCTAATTGGGCCTCAATGACAGGTTTGGTTCCTTTTGTTGAGTTAAAGGGACTTAGGACCCCTCAACAGAATTGGCGCTAGAAGGAGGGCCTGAAGAATGAATGGATGACAATATTTCCAATCTAATATTTCACACAACCCATAGATTCAAAAAAACCCACATGCATGGCTAGTCATTCTCAAGACAACCCACACACACTGAGTACTCATGAAATGAGTAACTCACCCCAGCAAGAGGAAGAACATTTATTCCCTGAAATACCTTATGCTCTTCCCCACGAGGAGTTGAACCAATTCAGAAGAATGACAAGAACTTACGCCCGAAAAATCGGAGAACTACCCTTAGATCCATTACTTCCTCGAAGGAAACAAGTAAGAAGACCAGTGGCTGACACCCCCAACCGGGTTTTTTTTCACATAGTAGAATACCTGACAGATTTTTCCCTCACCGAAATCGAACACCCCCTTAATCTAATCCCCGAAACACCAATCGGTAATTGCTCTGATCCTGACGATTTTTCTAATGAATAAGGGTTTAACTCAGAACACTCAGTGTTAGAGTTAGAAGACATGGAAGATAACAATGATAATAATGAAGAAAGGGGAAACCCACCTCAAAATAATCAACTGTGGTTGTCCAGAGATGCTCTGGCAGTCCCCGGACGAGTACATAACCTTCCTCGACATCCAGAAAAGTTACTCCCTAAATTTGACCCTGAAGCCTCAGGATTGCCTGAAGACCATATCAGAAAATTCATATTGGCTATTAGACTGATGAATGTCCAACATGAAGATGTAGTATGCAGGATTTTCCCATATAGTTTTGAGAATCCGGCCTCCATGTGGTATTTTAACTTATCGGTAGGGTCCATAACTAGTTGGACAAAGTTTCAAAAGGATATTTAGGTAAATTTGCAGAAGAAACCACTACAGGAGCTTTGATGGTTGAGTTGTTCACTGCCACAATGAGTTCAAAAGAGAAGGTTAAAGACTTTAATCAACGATTCACCACTATCCTAAACAAATTTCAACCTGAAGCTAAACCCACTCAGGAGTTGCAAATCGAAGTATATGCTAATGCTCTCCCATCTTCCATTTCCATGTTTGTCAAGAGGGTTGCCAAAACAACCTTAGCTGAGAATTTTGAGGAAGCCAAAACAATAGAATTCCAAATGAAGGGATGTCAGGAAGGTCAGGTCGCATTAGTTAAGAAGGAAGGTCCACCTCCTCCAAGGAGAGGACTCTTGTTGACCAAACCCTCAGGGAAACAAATAGAACAAGTTCTCGAAAAGGGAAGTGGAGACATAGAATACCTACAACGCATGATAAAGAAGTTATCAAACAAAATTATAGACATGAAAAGAAGTGCAGGGGAAGGAAACCAAGGCCAGAGGCCCTATAAACCTTTTTTTAAAAGAAATCCACCTTTCAAAGAAATTGAACCCCCTCCAGCCAACTTAAACATCGATCTGGGAAATGTAGCATTTGACTCTTTCTATACCTATCACCAAGAGAAACATTCTGAAAGAGACTTCCCACAATGGGTGCATGCCATGAATTTGATGGCCAATCGGTTTCTAGATGAGGTTTACCTTACCGAACACTCAAGCGACTCAGCTATGAATATTGTTGCTTAGGAAGAAGTTGATCCTGTAGATTTTAACCTTGTACAATATTTACTGCAAACAGATTTTCAGTAAAAGAAAAGAAAATATACAATGGAAAATACAAACATTACACAAGGATTTTTCCCCTGGAAACCCAAACTGGAAAAACCAACATATTTAATATTCATTCATGGTGATACATTGTTTACAATACAATATACATATAGGATCTAGCGGCATCCAAAACCCTAACCCAATGACCTGGATTAGTCAACAACCCTAATTCCTTAACCGGAAATAGAAAACCATCGGCAAAAAACCATGGGCCGAAAAACCACCTAAATATGTGACACGTTTCCCGAGGTGGAAATTTTTTTCCGAGGGCATTGCCCCCAAACCCCTGTGTGGGGGGCTTCACCCCCCTGCAAAGAATATAATACATACCCAACATTCTCCCACTTGTGTTTTTGTTTGCATACAAGGGCTTACAGGGTTACATAGTCAACAATCCAGGGAAACAATGCCCATGGATCCTCTACACCAAGAGAAATTCTCAGTGCTCACAGATTTTGTTAATGAATATGAAACATTCTTCAAAGTGTCCACCTTCATCAAAAATACTTTCTTTTCTTCAATCATGTCTCTCACAAAGTGATATTGAATATCAATATGCTTTGTCTTTGAATGATAAGTCGGGTTCTTCGCCAGAAAAATTGCACTTTGACTATCACAATCTATCCTTACAACTTTCTATACCAACCCAATACCTGAACACAATATTTGTAACCATATTTATTCCTTACTTCTATGAGTGGCTGCCATGTATTCAACTTTTGTAGTTGAAAGTGCCACTACATCCTGTCCTTTTCTCATCCAACTTATTGCTCCTCCAAACAAGTTAAACACATACCCACTTGTAGATCTCCTACGATCCATATCTCCAACCCAGTCTGCATCCACAAATCCATGTATATCCACCACTCTGTCCAATCGCGATCTTCCTTGGTAGCACAATCCATAGCTAGAAGTGCCACGCAAATATCTAAAAACCCTTTTTACTGATGTTTAATGCTCCTTCCCTGGTTTTGACATATACATGCTCAAAAATCCCACTGCATGTGCAATGTCCGGTCTAGTAAATTCCATTGCATACATCAAACTGCCAACTGCACTCACATATGGAGCATGAGACATGTCCTCTTCCTCTTCATGTGTCTTGGGACACTGATCCACAGATAACTTTACACCAACAAGAATAAGAACCTTGACCGGTTTACATTCCTGCATATTAAACCTTTGCAATATTGTCTCGACATATTTTCTCGGATTTAACCAGAGTTTCCTCATTTTCCGATATCTTTTAATTTCCATGCCCAAAATGAAATTTGAAGCAACGATATCCTTCATGTCAAATTTAGAGGACATCTGAGTTTTCACATCCTGAATAATCTCCTTATTTTTTCCTATCAACAACATGTCATCCACATACAAGACCAAATAAATCAAATGATCACCAATTAATTTAAAATACACACAATGATCCTCTTTTCTTCTTGTGAAGCCAAGTCCCAGCATATAAGTATCAAATTTTTGATACCACATCCTCGGTGATTGTTTTAAACCATACAAAGACTTTTTCATCTTGCATACTAGCTCCTTCTTTCCCTTCACAACATAACCTTCTAGTTGCTTCATATATATTTCTTCTTCTAGATCCCCATGTAGGAATGTTGTCTTCACATCCATCTATTTTACTTCAAAATCGAATGCAGCAACAACAAATAACAAAAATCTTATAGAGGTTAACTTGGCAATAGAAGAAAAAATCTCACCAAAATCAATTCCCTCAACGTGGGAATAACCCTTTGCTACTAACCGAGCTTTGTATTTATCCAGTTTTCCTTCTGCATTCAACTTCTTTTTAAATACCCATTTGTTGCCAATGGGATTTCTTCCAGTCGACAACTCCACTAGATCTCAAGCCTCATTCTTATCCAAAGATGCCATTTCTTCGTCCATGGCCTTTTCCAGAGATTTCCATCCTCTAAATCCACTACCTCCCTAACAGTTCTAGGATCATCATCAGTAATAGAAAAAGAAAAATTTAAACGGAAATCAAATGGATTATACATTTTTGGTAGCCTTCTTTCTCGAACCGATCTCCTCAATACTAGAGTATGAGGATCTTCTTCTTCTAATTCCTATTCTTCTATAGATTCTGATTCATCATCCTTTAAATCAAACTCTATTTTCTTTGGTTCTTCCTTACTTGGTAGGACTTCCTGTTTAATAACATCCTTCATTTCTCTAAATACCACATCTCAGCTATACACTACCTTCTTAGTTTCTGGGTTCCAAATATTATAACCTTTCAGACCATCTTTATATCCAATAAAGATACACTTTTCAACCTTCTTATCTAGCTTACTCATGTTTTCCTTTGGACCATGAACATATGCATCACAACCAAATACCTTGAGATGTTTGAGATAAGGTTCCTTACTAGTCCATACCTCTTGTGGAGTCTTGTCATCCAACGCTGATGAGGGCGATTTGTTGACCAAGTAACATGTAGTACCCACTACCTCTGCCCAAAATTATTTCCCTAACCTGACACCACTGAGCATACACCTTGATTTTTCTATCAACGTCCTGCTCATCCTTTCTGCAACTCCATTATGCTGAGTTGTATATGGATTAGTATTATTCCTTTCTATACTGCATTTCTTACAGAATTATTCAAATTCATTCTCGTAAAACTCTCCGTCGTTATCTCTCCTCAACACCTTAATTATTTTCTCTGTTTGATTCTCAACAAGAGCCTTAAACTCTTTAAACCTGTCAAAGACTTCAAATTTCTTCCTCAGGAAATATATCCAAGTATTCCTCGAGAAGTCATCTATAAATGAGACATAGTACACAGATTTTCCCAATGATGGGACCGACACAGGTCCAAAAACATCACTGTGAACTAGCTGTAAAATTCCTTATTCCCTCATTGCACCAGAAAGGAATCTTACCCGATTCTTCTTCCCATATAGACAATGTTCACAGAAATCAAAATCCAAAGAGCAGTTAGACATACCTTCAACCATACCTTTACCATGTAGTAGTCGAAGACCCTTCTCTCTGATATGCCCCAGTCTTTGATGACACATCATAACCTTTTCTCCAGAGACTGTAGGAGTTATTTCTTATTCAACTCCAATATCGGGAACAATGGAACTATTACAACCATCACTAATAGTGCTTCCTTGCAACTTATACAGAGTTCCAAACAGAACTCCCTTCAGCAACACCATTTCTCCTCGAACGATCCTGCAGGTTTCCTTTTCAAATATTTTTTTTACCCCTGCATCGTCCATTTTGCTTACATAAATCACATTTCTGGCCAAACCTAGGATGTGCAGAACACCAAACAATGTTATAATCCTTCCATATATGAGCCTCAACTTGACTTTTCCTCATCCTATGATTATGGTTGTTGAATCATCACCTAAGAAAACATTACCTCCATCATACCTTTCATATTCGCAGAACCACTCCCTGTGGGGAGTCATATGAAAGGATGCACCAGATTCAACCAACCATGCCTCATGATCTGCATGTTTTCTTGGAGNAAATGAGACATAGTACACAGATTTTCCCAATGATGGGACCGACACAGGTCCAAAAACATCACTGTGAACTAGCTGTAAAATTCCTTATTCCCTCATTGCACCAGAAAGGAATCTTACCCGATTCTTCTTCCCATATAGACAATGTTCACAGAAATCAAAATCCAAAGAGCAGTTAGACATACCTTCAACCATACCTTTACCATGTAGTAGTCGAAGACCCTTCTCTCTGATATGCCCCAGTCTTTGATGACACATCATAACCTTTTCTCCAGAGACTGTAGGAGTTATTTCTTATTCAACTCCAATATCGGGAACAATGGAACTATTACAACCATCACTAATAGTGCTTCCTTGCAACTTATACAGAGTTCCAAACAGAACTCCCTTCAGCAACACCATTTCTCCTCGAACGATCCTGCAGGTTTCCTTTTCAAATATTTTTTTTACCCCTGCATCGTCCATTTTGCTTACATAAATCACATTTCTGGCCAAACCTAGGATGTGCAGAACACCAAACAATGTTATAATCCTTCCATATATGAGCCTCAACTTGACTTTTCCTCATCCTATGATTATGGTTGTTGAATCATCACCTAAGAAAACATTACCTCCATCATACCTTTCATATTCGCAGAACCACTCCCTGTGGGGAGTCATATGAAAGGATGCACCAGATTCAACCAACCATGCCTCATGATCTGCATGTTTTCTTGGAGAAGCCAAGTACACATTCCCTCCTTCTTCCTTGGAGGTATTTTCTTATGTAGAAGAAGATTCTTCAGATCCCTTCTTTTTCTCAACTTTGGATCTACACTGCTTCTTGTAGTGCCCTTCTTTTCCACATCTACCACATACCTTTACAAACTTTTCGACATATTTATATCTACCCTTAGACTTAGATCTCCCACTTGAGAACTTAGATCTATTTCTTTCCTGGGAACCTCCTCTTACAAATAATGTGTCGGTGCTCTGTCCTTCCATATTCTTCCATCTCATCTCCTCCGACAAAAAATATGAGACCGCTTCATCAAGCTTCAAGGAAGTTGTATTACTACCTATGGTCACAGCCAGACTATCCCACAAGTCTGGTAAAGAACACAGTAAATTGATACATTTATATTCATCTGAAATTTTAATCTCAACAGATACTAACTGACTTACCACAGTATTGAAGGCGTTCAAATGCTCTGCCATCGAGTCTCCATCTCTCATCCTCAGGTTATACAACTTCTTTCTCAAGAATAGTTTATTCACTAGTGACTTAGACTGATACAACTTCCCCAACTTATCCCATAAATCCTTGGTTGTAGCTTCCTATGACACATTCATTAATATTGAATCTGAGAGACACAGTCAGATTGTGTTCTTTGCCTTTCGATCCAACTTTTTCCAGCCATCTACTGAAGTTCCTATAGGTGCAGTACCTGGATATACCATGATCCACTAATCTCTTTCCACCAACAAATCTTCCTTCTTGAGCTTCTATAGCTCAAAACTTTGCCCATTCAACTTCTCGATCTCCATATTTGAATTGCTTGCCATTTCTTTTCACCTGAAAAATCAATACCACAAATCTCCCACTGTAACAAGGCTTATCACAGTCCCGAGCCCCAAACCCTTGACCACAAAGGCATCCCCCTGAAGCCAAAAAAGCTCTGATACCAAATGTAGATTTTAACCTTGTACAATATTTACTTCAAATAGAATTTCATTAAAAGAACAAAAATGATACAATGGAAAATACAAACATTACACAGAGATTTTTCCCCTGGAAACCCAAACCGAGAAAACCATCATATTCTATATTCATTCGTGATGATACATTGTTTACAATACAATATACATATAGGATCCAGTGACATCCAAAACCCTAACCCAATGACCTAGATTAGTCAAAAACCCTAATTCCTTAACCGGAAATAGAAAACCATCGGCAAAAAACTATGTGCCAAAAAGCCACCTAAATATGTGACATGTTTTTCGAGGCATAATTTTTTTTCGGGGGCGCTACCCCTGAACTCCCATGTGGGAGGCTTCACCCCCCTGCAAATAATATAACACATACCCAACAAATCCACTAGAAGAAACAACCATGTTGATATGGGACCCTGACCTACCAATGCTTTCCGATGATCTATTTGAGGTTCAATAACCACTTGCAGAGGTCTTGGTTGTGCAAATGCAAAGTAGGTGTCACCCGGTCTCAAACGACCTTACTGTGACCCAAAATTCGGGAGGAAAACCAATGTCCGATCACCCGGAAGAATCTTTTGCCTCCCAAAGAAATCCTATAAACATCCATACGTGAGAATCGCCCAAGCTATACTGCAACATAGTGGAAGATTTGAAAAAATTGAAGGAAAATATATTGGTCATGGACATGTGTAGAATCCCCCGGAAAAAGGAATTTCTATTACAAACATTGAAGTCAGTATAAAATCATACAACAAGAACTGACCAAGGAGAAAATCCATCCCTCTCAGATCTAAGAAATAAACCAACTGTGAATGCTTGCTCTGAAGATAAAAAAGGAAATCCTTTTGTCCCACCGTTCCTCTTGACATTTGAAGTCTTCAAAAAAAACCTCCATAGTTGTTTGGTTGACTCAGGGGAATCCTCTAATGTTATGCCATTATCTATATGCAATAAATTAAATGAAATCCCTCTCAAAAGCGATAAACATGTGATACAACTAGACAGAACCCACGTGAAGGTTATGGGAGAACTCAAAGATGTCATGATCAGGATGGTCACTCACCCGAAATTTTTTCAAGTGATTGACATCATTGTAGTAGATATCCCAGAAGCCTATGGATTACTACTTAGTCGAGATTGGTCCAAGAAGTTAAACGGATACTTTAGTACATACTAGGCTCACCTTTGGTTGCCATTAAAGGAACACATGAATATGATCAGGATCGATAGGGAAAGATATCTAAAACATATTGTCACCGACCTAGAAGCCCTCAATGAACTTTCTTCGACAGATTCCCCGTGCTAGGAAATTATTCCTGCGACTCCGATTTCAAGAATTTCTCCCCTCTTTCGTCTGATGTCCCTCTTACTCAAAACTTCGAAATAAATTTTCAATAAAATTTGCTGATGATGACGAAGGAAACCCTCTTCTTCCAAGAACCTCTGTTGAAAACCATAGAGTGGATAGGAAGAAAGGAGGAAACTGGTAGGCAAAAATAAATTGATGGTTTTCTCTCACAAGTTTGGACCTTGTACTTTGATGGGTCTAAGTCACAAGAAGGATCAGGAGCAGTGTGTATCCTCATTAATCTGAAAGGTAAATGAAATTTCCTGTCCTACAGACTATAATTTGAATGCACAAACAACATCGTCGAGTATGAAGCTCTAGTACAAGGGTTAAAGAAATCCATAGACTTAAACATGAAAGAACTAATGGTTTTTGAAGATTCTGAAATCATCGTTAGACAAGTAAGGAACACTATACATTGCAACTCTCCCCACCTGAGGAATTATCAACATGAAGTGCACATACTGATAGAACATTTTGAATCCTTCAACATTACAGTGATCCCCAGAACAAACAACACTCTTGTTGATTCTCTGGCCACTGCTGCCTCAAGGCTAACCCCTCTAGAAGACTATGAAACCTCCTGATTCACTATGGAGATACTCTACAAACCGTCGATTCCCAACAATATTTATAATTGGAAGGTATTTGAACGAGATGAACAGATCATAAATTTCTTAACCAATCAGGAAAATTTTAAGGATTTGGCTATCAACGATTAAATATTTCAGGAACAAATAGTAGGAACCGATCCCCAGGCACAAGGAGCTGAAACAGATCAATCGATTGACAAACCAAGGTTTCACATGATACCGAAAGAGGTAGCCAATTTAGAAAACCTTTTTGACTTAAGGGAAAGATTCAAAGTGTCAACGAACACAAAGACGTGGAGTTCTTGTCCCATGTACGAGACTATAAATCTAGGAACCCCGGAAAACCCAAAGAATATAAATCTCGGCAAGACAATATCTAAAGAAGAAAGGAAGGCATATCTCAAACTTTTCATAGAATATCAAGATGTTTTTGCATGGTCCTACCGATATCTGAAGACTTATGATACTCGTATCATTCAACACACAATCACATTAAAGCCCGGAGTAATACCCTTCCAACAGAAGATCTGGAAGTACCACCCATCTCTGGAACCTCTCATATGTCAGGAGTTAAAGAAATTACTAGATGCTAAAATTATCTTCCAGGTTAGACACTCTGCATGGGTAGAAAATTTGGTTCCTGTCGGGAAAAAATATGGGGAAATTCGTCAGTGTGTTGATTTCAGGAACCTCAATAGAGCATCAGAAAAGGACAACTACTCAGTCCCACCGATTGATCAACTCTTGCAAACCGTGTCTGGTTCTGAGATTTTTTCTCTACTGGACGGTTTTTCAGGTTACAACCATGTTCTAGTTTCATAGGAAGACCATTTGAAAACTACCTTCCGAACCAAGTGGGGAACCTTTGCTTATAAGTGCATGCTCTTTGGGTTAATCAATGCAGGGAAAACCTTCCAAAGGCCCATGGACGTAGTGTTTCAGCGACTAATCAACAAATGTGTAGTAGTGTATTTGGATGACGTAATTGTGTATTCAAAGAACAGAGAAGATCACATCCACCACTTAACCCAGATTTTCGAAAGGTGTAGAAAATACGGTATACCCTTAAACCCTAAGAAAACTATGTTTGGTGTCGAGGAGGGGAAACTACTAGGTCATATTATATCTCGAGTGGGAATTCGCATAGACCCAGAACTTATTAAAGCCATATCTCAGCTTCCATTACCCCAAAACAAAAAGGCTATGCAATCCTTCTTTGGGAAAATCAATTTTGTGAGAAAATTCACCCCTGATTTCGCTGAAAATATCAAACCCTTGCAAAATATGATCCAAAAGATGTTAAATTTAAGTGGGATGATGAAGAAAGAGTGTTTTCAACAATATTAAGACTGCAACATCCCAAGCTCCAGTATTTCGAAGTCCTGACTTTAGCAAATATTTCTTCCTCTACACCTTTGCCTCCGAACAATCGTTAGCTACAATATTGACTCAGAAGGATGATGACAACAATGAGGCCCTGGTCTCATTTATGAGCACTAATATCCAAGGGTCGGAACTAAATTACCCTGCAATAGACAAGCAATATTATGCGGTATACAAGGCAGTGAAACACTTCAGACCGTACATCTTGAAGAACCACACCAAAGTCATTGTGTCTCACCCCACAGTCCAATCGCTATTCGCTCAGCATGATATGGGGGAAAGAAGAGGGAACTAGATGGAGGTGGTCCAAGAATTTGATCTCGATATAAAACCTGCCAAACTAGTTAAGGGACAAGGATTATATAAACTGGCAGCTGAAGTCGAGGACCAAGTAAACGAAGACCCCAGATGAGAGAATGAATTGGAATTATGGTGTGGTGAAGCTTCATACGTCTCCCCAGGGCAGGGTTCATGGTATGGGGACTTATCTTATCTCCTGCACCATGGAACTTGCCCAAAAAACCTAAACCCTAAGGAAATGAGAGCTCTCAGGATAAAATCAACACAATATCACCTCAAAATTTCGATGCTCTTCCGTGTTAATTATGATGGGGTGCTTCTAATATGTCTTGAACGAGAAGACACAAATAAGGTTCTGAAGGAGATCCATGATGGTCCTGTAGGATGACACTTCGCAGGGAACACCATTGCTCATAAAATGCGGAGAGCTTGCTATTATTTGCCTACTCTGTTCAAGGATGCTCACACATACGCTAGAAACTGTAAATCTTGTCAAATAAGCACAGGGAGGGAAAAGAGAGCAGTTGTCCCACTCCAACCTGTGGTCGTCTCCAAGCCATTTGAGCAATGGGGGTTAGATATCATAGGATAAATTACACCAAGTTCTTCAAGAAAACATAGATACATACTGACTGCCACAAACTATTTCACGAAGTGGGCAGAGGTCATCCCTCTGACTCATGTGAACGAAAAGGTGGTGATCCAATTCATAGAACAACAGCTGATCACAAGGTTCAATATGCCTTCCGTCCTTGTTTTTTATAATGCTGCTTACTTTTATTCCACCCTATTAACAGAGTTTGTTTTAGAAAAAGGAATCATTATCAGACACTCTACAAACTACTATCCACAAGGGAACAAAGTGGCAGAATCAACCAATAAGAACCTAGTGAGGATATTAAAGAAAATAGTTGCAGACAACCAGAGGAATTGGCACAGTTCACTTCATAATGCCTTATAGGCTGATAGAGTAACACCCAAGGAAGATATAGGGAATTTCCCATACTTTCTAGTATACGGAAAGGAATCCATTCTCCTGAACGGGCTATATCTCCCATCTCTTCATCTTTCTCAGGATTATAGAGGAAAACCCTCATCATTT
The DNA here is from genome assembly GCA_010110895.2 of Picea sitchensis. NCBI lineage: Eukaryota > Viridiplantae > Streptophyta > Pinopsida > Pinales > Pinaceae > Picea > Picea sitchensis. The sequence continues at coordinate 26,419 of SNQJ01S0021833.1, read as the reverse complement.
ATACAACAAAGAATTGATACCCTCCTCATGCTAGAAGAAGAAAGGGAGAAAGAAAAATCAAAGTCCATTGCCTATCAACAGATAGTTAAAAGGTGGTTTGATAAGCATAAGGCCAAAGAGAATAATTTTGAAGTAGAAGACTTAGTCCTGAAGTGGGATGGAGCAAATGAACCAAAGGGAAAGCATTCGAAGTTTCAAAATCTATGGCTCCGACCTTTTCAGGTAGTCGAGAAAATTGAGGCAGGCACGTATCGGTTGCAAAATATGAGGGGAGAACCTGACACCCTCTCGG
>SNQJ01S0021832.1:291296-304946 GCA_010110895.2 Picea sitchensis | reverse complement strand
AAATTTGAATATTTTTACAAAAGTATCGCCAAAGATTTTACATTTTGCATATTAAGGACTAGTAAAATTATCTCAGGTTTCTAAATTTTAATATAAATTTCCATTCTTAAAATTATTCATGTTTCCTTATTGTTTCCTATCAACAACATATCGTCCACATACAAGACCAAATAAATAAGATAATCACCTGCTATTTTGAAATACACACAATCATCATCTTTTATTCTTGTGAAGCCAATTCCCAATATATAAGTATCAAAATTTTGATACAACATCCTTGGTGATTGTTTTAACCCATACAAGTACGTTTTCAGCATGCATACCAACTCTTTCTTTCCCTTCACTACAAATCCTTTAGGATGCTTCATGTAAATATCCTCTTCCAGATCCCCATGTATGAATGTTGTATTCACATCCATCTATTTTACTTCAAAGTAAAAAGAAACATAAATAGATAAAATAAATATAATAGAAGTTAACTTGGCAACACGAGAAACAAATTCACCAAAGTCTATTCCCTCTATCTGGGAATAACCTTTCGCTACTAATCTATATTTGTATCTCTCCAAGTTGAATTATGCATTCAACTTCTTCTTAAACACCCATTTGATGCCAATGGGATTTATTCCAGTCAACAACTCCACTAGATCTCGAGCCTCATGCATGTCCAAGGTTTTCATTTCTTCAACCATGGACTTTTTCCAGATTTTTCCATCCTCTGAATCCATTGCCTCCCTAACAGTTCGAGGATCATTATCATTAATAAACAAAGAAAATTTTGAACATAAATCAGGTGGAGTATACCTTTCTGGTTTCCTTCTTTTCAAAATCAATCTCCTCAATATTGGTGTATGAGACTCTTCTTTTTTTGATTCCTATTCTTTTGTAGAGTTTGATTCATTATCCTTCAATTGAAACTCTATTTTCTATGGTTGTTCCTCCTTTGGAAGGGATTCCTATTTGACAACATATTGTATTTCTCTAAATACCACATCTCGACTATGCACTACCTTCTTTTTTTTGTGTTCCAAAGATTATAACATTTTAAGCCATCTTTATAGCCAAAAAAGATACACTTTTTATCTTTTTTATCCAACCTACTCCTACCTTCCTTTGGAGCGTGTATATAAGAATCACAATAAAAAAAGTTGAGATGTGTTAAAGAGGGTTTCTTACCATTCCACACCTCATGTGGATTCATGTCATCCAATACTAATGAGGATGATAAATTTACCAAGTAATATGTAGTGTATAATGTCTCTGCCCGAAATTCCTATCCCAACCTAACACCATTGAACATGCTCCTTTCTCTTTCCATTATTGTCATGTTCATCCTTTCTACAACTCCATTCTACTGAGGTGTGTATGGAGTAGTATTCTTATTTGATATGAAAAATTTCTCCACCATTATCTGTCTTGAGCATCTTAATTTTCTTCTCTATCTGATTTTCCAGAAGATCCATAAACTCTTTAAATTTGTCAAAGACTTTAGATTTATTTCTAAGGAAATAATCCATGTATTCCTTTGGAAGTCATATATAAATTTGACATAGTACACAAATTTACCTAGTGATGGAATTGTCACAATGCCAAAAACTTCATTGTGCACCAACTATAAAATATATGTTGCCCTCATAGCACCAGAGGAGAATAGTACTTGATTGTCCTTCCAATACAAACAAGTTTCACGGAAATAAATATATAGAGATAAATTTGACATACATTCAACCATACCTTTATAATGTAGTACTCGAAGCCCCTTATCTCTTATATTCCCTGGTCTTTGATGCCACAACATGGTCTTTTCTCTAGACATTGTAGAATTTTTTCCTTCTTCATATGCAATCTTAGAAACAATGGAATTGTTGCACCTATCACTATTAGTTCTTTCGAGTAGCTTATGCATATTTCCAATACAAACTCCCCTCAACAACACCATTTCTCCTTGATCCATCCTGTAGATTTCCTTTTCAAATATTGTTTTACACCAGTGTCATCCATCTTTCTTATTCAAATAAAATTCTTGGAAAATCCTAAAATGTTTAGAACACCAGGGAGTGTTCTAATCCTACCATCCATGATCGTCAAATTCACTTTTCCTCATTCTATGATTTAGGCTATAGATTCATATCCTAGAAAAAAATCATTGACATCATACCTTTCAACAAAGGGGTGTGCTACAAGTTCAATAAAGGCATGCAAAATAGATCATGTCATGAACAAAAATGTTTCTTCAACAATATGTCATGTCTCAAGAAAATAATTTTCTTGGTATATAGCGTGTAGCACGAGAAAAAAAAATCCTTGTGGCACATGTTGAGAGACAAAATTATAAAAAGGAGATAAATAATAAAATAGCACAAATAATTTCTAAAAATACGTTTGTGAAGCAATAGGGGAGTTGGCCAAATCAGAACAAGGGAGGTAAGGCAGGATTCAAAGGCATCCAAAATTGAAATGAAAGAAAACAATGTACATGCAATAAAGTTAAAAATAAATAGGAAGGAAGTTATACTATTTTAGACTCTAGAAAGGATAGAGTTCTAAAATAATATAGGGGGTTGTTGCTAGCAAAAAAGGCACATAATACCACATTTGACCAAAGTGACCTTCCAACTACTAGCCATCCAAGTGTTAATATTTTTATGCTCAAATTTATTTATTTATTATACAAATTTAGGAGGTAGTTATATCCTTTCAACTACCATCCTAAGTTCTATATAAGGAGAAGAAAAAGACTTGAATAAATAAAGAGAAAAGCGCAAGTATGCTCATTTTTTGCACATGAAATTCAATTCTATGTTGTTTTGACTTCTCGAGTAGTCCGAGAGATGATTATAATGACATGATGGATTACAATAGAGGTCATGAAATAGGGTGAATAATTTTTTTTATTTTCTTATATGGTTATGCATTTCTATCCATAATTTGAAGAATAACACATGTATTTAGTTTCCTTCTAGACAATCGTGGTCTTGATCTTCACTATCTAAGGATCCATTCGTTTTCGTTACAAATGGAATATGGTTTCAAAAACATACCACTTGTTGGTAGACTAAAAAGTTATCATCCTTGTCTTTCGGTTATTATCATGTGGTTGTTTAATTAGACAATATTTTAATAAACACTATCATTCTAGGTATATTTGAAGTTTCTCTATGTATTTTATATTACCATTCAAGTTTTCTTACTTTCTCTTTAAAAACGTTTTGTTTTCATGCTTTCTACTTTGTTATTGTGTACAAAGTTTGCCCTATATAGTTGTTGTTTATATTGTACAACTACATTTCATTTCATGCAAGCTTTACTTTATTAGTTCATTTTTAACTTTAACGATCTTCTTTATTTTAACAATTGTCCTTTAATTTATGATTTATGATAGTAGCTATAATTTTCATTTAACATTGAATGTATCGCTAATCTAAGGCTCATATTAAAAGTTATCTCACTAACATTAAGGAGACTTAGTACACTCAAGGTGGAAAATCTTCACTAATATTTTTAACAAATCAATTTTCTTATGAATAATTGGTTTTAGGGATTAAAGCAACATGGATTTCATTCCCTTTTTCTCTTAACTATCCCTACAAGAATGTTTTGCAAGTTAATGTTTGAATGTTTATTTGGGGCATCAATGATTTACATACACTATCAAGTGGCACTACCCTAGCTAGTGCATTAACCATATTAAGCTTCACCATGAATTTTATACTTCAAAATTTTAGATGTCAAAGTTACTCATGCCAAGTTTTTCTCTAGTTGTAAGTCCTAGGTATGATTTTATATTGTCTTAGATTCTACTTTGGAGAAATAACATAGCTTATATAATCTATCATGAAGGTCAAGAATACCCGTAGCAACAACTACAAAATTATTGTCAATATTCTTTGTAACAAACCTATTGGGCCAAAATTGAATTGTCTTGCCATGTTAGCTAGGGTAATATAATAGATTGGAACTCAAAATTTGTACATGATACACATTAGTGATCACATCATATTGACATTTGAATCCCACCATAACCAACAATAATATGTGCATAATAATATGCAAGAAATTTTTCTTCACCTGTAGCTTTATTTAATTAAGGAAAGAGAGGCACGTCCTTATCCATATGATGGGTACAACCAAAATTGTCTATCCACTCACTTTTAGAAGTGTGAGAATTTAATGCATGATAAGTACTACTAAGAATCTATCCTTACCTTCTGAAATTCAATTCCATAGGTTAGTCAATTGACTAGTCAACACCTTTCCTTCAAGATTCTTGATCTTATCCTCTATATATTTGGTGTTATTCCAATGAACCTTGTCAACATGTCATGTATTTCCATAGTATTGATATATATTCTTCTTTTTACCTTTCTTAGTCGATGGTTGATCACCATGCATCGTTTGGTTAGTCTAGTCAACACAATCCTTATCATGGTAACCTCTGTGATCTTTCCCTTGATTGTATTCTTAACCTCTTTCTCTCTAGTTCTATCAACCTTTTCTCTCAAGGAGATGGTCCCATTTCTTATTCTCAAGTTTAATTTTTACCTTAATCAAGAAATTATGTTTGTCCCCTAATTAAAAAACCACAAAAATATCAAATATGTATTCCTTACCATCTATATTTCTATCATCCCAACCAACAAAAGAAGTTGAGCATCAAACATCATTGTATGTGTTCAAATTCATCAAAGATAAATTCTATAATTTGATTGTCTTTCTTCAGAAAATCCTTTCCACATTCAACCAATTTCAACTAAAGCTCCATATGCAAGCCAAATAGGCTTCAATACTATCCAAGAAGAGAGAATTAAGAGAGATCAACTCTTTCTTAATCTTCATAACCTAACTCTCAATGATGTTGTCTAATAGGGTCTTCAACTTATTCTAGACTTGATTCAAGCAATTGGTCTCATTTGTATCAAAGAGAATCTCCCTAGAAATATAGGTCATCAATACTCCTATAGCCTTGTCCTTCTTTGAATTTATAATGGATTTTATCATGTCCATCCTTAGGGTCTAGAACTATAGTTTTTGTAAAGTGTCGAAGTGGTTTAATCTTCGTTAGTGTTTCCATATCTTGTGCCCACATAACATAGCTACGGCCATTCAGAACCATAGGTTTTTGCTATGAACCCATGATCATTCAATAAAACCCTAATAATCTACAATTCAAAAGAATGAATTGATCTACTAGAGAGATATAACTTGATATGAGTACATATACATACAACAACCACCAAAGCGACTTGTACAAAATAGGTTGAGTCTCAAACTAGTAGCCTTGATATCATGTTAAAAAACTAGGGAATTGCAAAATCAAATAACAATGATTTTCAAGAAGAGGTGGTGTCTGTAAACATTGTTATAATACTGAAGAACATGTGAGCACAAATTATATGGAATGAATAATCAACACATAATATTCAAGTATATATATATAACCCAAATCATAATTAGCTATTCTTAAATAAAGGAAGGTCTAGTAAACTTTGATCACCTTAAGTGCACCTAGACATATTCCTTTTTTTCCTTGACCTATGCACCAATCAACATTCTTGGGATTGTTATCACACAAATTGTAGGTTTTGGAAACCCTGACCCAAATCACAAGAGTGAGACAAGTATGGGAGTGCATACCCACTGTCATCTTAGATAGACACTCCCCTCGCTTTAGTTATGATAAGTCACCATGAGGGGGGAATATCAATGATCGTAGGGAGATTGATATGGAAGGTGAGAAGATGATGGTGAAAACCCCCATAGGTCATATTTGGAGAAGGATAAAGGCCTGGAGATGGCATCTTGTTGGTGAAGAATGGTTGCCAAGCATTGAGTACCTGCATCGCAATGTTATCACTGCCTAGAACAATACAATGGATCAAGATACAAACCTTAAAACAAGGGCAACAAAAAAGAAACCTTGCTATCCAAAAATTGCAACAGGAAAGAGATATATATATCAGTAATGTAAGATGTCCATAGCTGCAAAAACAACCATGCAAAACAACAAATACTTATTGGGAAATTAAGTATTTTACATGTAGGTAATATCTCAATACTTAGACACATTTTTTTATGGTAAAAGAGGGATGCAAAATGATATTAGCAACAATATATTATGATAACCTTATGGTTGTAGAAAACGGTTTCTACAACAACAAGATCTAGCCATGGAAAGAGACAAGCAAACCATCAAAACAATAGCTAATGATCAATAGAACAATAATCTAGGTTCACAAGTAAAATTTAGTGGTATATTAGTAAGAAATGAGTGTGAGAGACGGGGGAGGATTGATCCAGTTGGATATCGGTGGCCACCCACCTTTTCCAACTCGCTCAAAACAGTTTTCTGGCAATTTTGGTAATTTACTATTTTTAGCAGTTTTAACTTTGGGGGCCATTATGAGGGTTTAAATGAAGGTTTTTTGGGATAGAGCTTCTCAATGATAGCCGAAGGAATGAATGAGCCCCCAAAATGAATCTCTATGACTATAAATTTCCAACGGGATATCGTGCACCTAAAACAGAGATCGTATGCAAAAGTTACGACCCCGGGAAGTTGATGTATTGACTTACCCAAATGGGGCCCACGTGGCTTTTGGCGCTTCATCTCCTAGGGTTAGGTTTTTGGATGTCTAGGGTTTTTGACATTCCTATTTATTGTAAAAAGGCCTTCAGAGCCTCATTGTAATCATCTTCTTGTGAATGAGCACACTCGTCACATATCTTCTCAGAGATAAGCCGCCACCATTCCAACAAGCTTGTTTTCCACTACATTTTACAGTTTCAGCTTATTTCCTTATTGAAAGGAAAACTAGTTTTATTGTATCTCTGTTATTCTGTGTTAAGCATATTTTAATAATATATATTCTTTTCATTCTACTCATAAAATATGGATCAGTGGTATCAGAGCGGTCTATGTTTATATTATGGTAGTTGCGGGAGGTATTAACCTCCATTTGTGACCTTTGACTAGATTAGAATATTTCAGAAGAAAGAAAATATCTGGATATAACCCTAGAAGATAAGTTGGCTAAAGGAAATACTATAAAATAAGTAATTAGCACCCAGAATGAGAAGTCATTCAAGGCAGTCTGGCAAAAGTAGTATAAATACAGGAGGCCATTGTTCATTTTAGACAAACTTCTCAGAAATACAGAAGTACACTTGTGAGCACTGTAGAAGGCCAGTTTGTGTGCAAGTCTTGGGAGCAGTTGTTGCCGACAATTCTGTAATCTCCATTTTCAGTTTTTCTGGGTTGGACTCTTTGATTAGTTTTGGTTATCTTTTATTGGTGCATTAGCCTTGTTTGGCTATTGATTTGTTGCCAAAAATTCTTCTCTCTGTCAATGTCAAGGTGCTCGGGGGTGGCATTAGTGCCTATGGTTGGGTGACAATATTGCTATATTGTCTATGGTTAAACAAGCACATCTAATATTCTAATAGGTTAAGGGCCCACACCTCCTTCATTCAGTCTAACCACTGGAAGGATCTAAGCCATAAGGTTATCAATCTTGTTGAAGAACTGTTGCTAGGGTTACTAGCAGGTGAAGTTACTAAAGCACTGTCGCTAGGGTTACTAGAAGGTGCAATTACAGAACCCTAAAAACATTATCCAACACCTTATGATGGAACACCTTACTCAAGAAGAATATATTCAAGTGCTCCTTAATCCAGCACACCTCTTGGCACTCTTAGAAGGAATAAACATCAAAGTTGAAATTTTTGGTCAAAGCTTGACCATTCATCAATCAATAGAAGTCATGAATGAAAAGAAAAATCATATACACTACTCAACACTCACAGTAATGCTTGAAGATGACATGTGGATAATTCAGAGTGGAGCTTCCAGGAATATGATAGGATATCAATCCAGACTCTCCAATCTAAATGAAAAGAAGACATCATACAAGGTAGAACTTGGAGACAAAAACGCTTAACCAGTCGAAGGAATTGGTCAAGCCTCTATCAAATTGAAAACAGGTAACAATGTTCATTTGAGAAACGTCTTATATGTACCTAGTTTAGAAAATAATATTGTATCCATGTTGGGTTACTTATCCTATATACCATCTGAGTTTATTGACCCAGGGTTCATGTCTATCCAGGTTTCCAACAAATCCTCTAAAACTATCGGCCCTCCTGGTAAATCAGAAGGAAACATAGCACAAAGAATGTGTTGCACAGTCTCACTCGAGATAGATTTAATGGGTGGATGTAAGACTCAGGTGTTTATATCCTAGGATTGAGTGCGAGATATGAGAACTGTATATTGAACTAGTATTATAACTTGTAAACACAATATATTGTCATTCACGATTAAGAAGGAAATATAACAACCCATTCATTAAGCATAATAATAACTATTGAAGACAATAAATATATGCATGAATTCATCACATAACAAAAAATTTACCGTGGTTCACCCCCTCCTGGGCTACGTCCACAAAGATTTGGCTCTCAGCTTTTTTATTATAGTAATTATGTCCCTACAGTGTTGCGCAGTTTACAATTCTTCACAATTGGGTAAGATCTATATGAGGTAGACTAGATCACACCAATCTCCTCAACCTGTGATCTAACCCTCAAGATCTACCCTCCTTCGTATTCTCTATATCAACATCTTATATAAAATAGATCATACATCAAAACCCTACATATCGCAATAACTCATAGATAACTAGTTAAACTCGATAATACTTTGAACCGTCTCCTTAACATACCGATCCCCTATGATACCTAAGTATCAATATTTCTTTGTTATCTATCTCTTTATCCGTTACAATACATTACGAAAACCCTAACCCTATCTTCGTTAGGTATTCCCTTCATGCACGCATTTTGTTCCTCCTTCCAGCTGTCGCTTTTATCGCGCATGCTTTCTTTCCCAAAATCACCTTTCTTTTTCTCTTTGGCCTTCTTTCAACAGGCCCCCAACACTGACATGTGTCTTGTCTTGAGCCAACTAACACAACTCTTCGATCTCCTTGGAGACTGCCTGGAACTTTTCCTTCAGTTCTATTACCTTTGTTTGTGCCTGCACAGTCTTCTCCTTGAGTGTGTGCAGTATGTGAACTGCAACTTCGTCACTGATCAATTCCGCCCACTCTGCCTCGGTCTATGATATATGTGTCTTTCTTCCTCTATCTGTGCTAGGACTTCTGCGACCCATTCTTAAAACGGTTCCATTTGAGCCTGGTGCTCCTTCTTCTCTGTTTGTGCACTAGTGAGTTTTGCCTGCAATTTATTCATTTCTTGTGCCCCTTTGATGCGCTCAGTGATGGACATTGTCTTCTGCCTCTTCTTGAGGTCTTTAATAGCTACTCTTATCCTTTCTTATTCCTTGTCCCACTTCTGGATCTTATGATCCTCCTCTATCTTTTTCCAAAGCTGTGTTGCATTCTCAAACAAGTCAGTTGTTATGTTAACCTGACGCTCTATCTCCTGTAGTTGTTATACTGCTTCCTACTTCTGTTTCTCCTTCACTACTTATGGAGTAGTGGGTGTGAGTTGCTCTCAGAGACTCTCAATATCCTTCTGATATTGATCAATTTCCTGCATAATCTGATCAATCTTTTCTATTGTTGTGATTTTATCCATTTGCGCAGCCTTTGGGATCTTCTCGTAAGTTCCTGCCATTTTCTACTCCAATTCATTCCTGTGATCCCTTTCCTCTTGAGTTTCGAGCTTAGCCTGCTCATAGATTATTTCCAGCGCGTCCCGCTATTCTGTTTCTTTCTACAATTTGGCTAATTCTTTGCATGCATGAGACTGTATCTAATGGTTTATGCTAACCTGAAATTTCTGTAGAGCCTTGGATCATATCCATGACAATACCAATTGGATTTGTCTTAATTTCTTCAGGGGTGTCTACCCCATGATCTTGTCCATGCGCAACATACTGGATGTGATGTGGAATTTTGCATTCGGCTGTAGTATTGTAGGGACTGGATCTCGTTCTTCTTGTTCCACTCTTTCCTCTGTCTGCGATGTTGATGTCCATGTTCCCATGCTGCTACCTGCTGTTTGAATTCCCCCAATTTTCTTGAGGAACTTCTGCATGTCTACCAGCTCCTCTTGAATCCTATCCCTATGGTGCGCAACATTGTCAAAATCCTCAGCTAGACAATCCTGGACCATTTGGGCTATCATTTCCCCATCATCGTCCATGATCATATATTCTGGCGGTGTTATTTGCACCTTATTTTTATTGTGAACTCCTCCCATCTGCATGGTTGTCCTCTTGTTCCCACCTAGTTCCTATGAGTTGGGACTTGCGGCAGTCCCTTATGCTGCCTCAAATGGTTTCTTCTATTCTTTGGCTGGCTATGTATTATTCTTCTTCCCCTTCTAGGTTCATGTCTTAGTTGTTCCTTCATCTGTCTTCATTGGCTTTGTCTATCCCATCCTCCATTTCTTTGGCATTGGGACTTCTTGAGGTTGTGTTTCCCCCTACCCTTCCTATTCTTCCGCTTTCCTTTCCTGCAAGTCTTGGTTGAGGACTAGAATCCTCCATTCATCCTCCTAGTCTTTGATCACCATGTCGATGTCACCCTTTGTGATACAATTGCGCATTTGTAGCCACTTCTTATCGGGATCCTTCCGCGCCTATATCCACATTGTATGTCATGTGGCCTTGAAGTTGGCGATGTCCCTATACTGCGTGAAAACTTGTGGTGTGATCCTTCACATTTTTTTGATGGCCTCCTGCAAGTCACGTAGGTACCCTTCAAATATGGACCCGTTCATCCTTTTGTTCTTAGCATCCGACCTAGCTTTCAACAATAAATATCTCGCTCCCCAGTTTGGTTTGGGTCTGTTTCCAAAAGTTACATACCTTGGTTCTCTCCTTCCCATAAAGGCTATTAACATGATTAGCCGTGAATAGTGAAATTTTGTCCCTAGATCCTATGCATCCTTGCAGTCATCCAGGAATAAGTTCAAGAGATAGGGTGCCAGGCTCACTGTGGTGCCTTTGGTACATTGAGATGCAATTGCGACAACCCCAGCTTGAACTTCCTCTCTACAGAATTTTATCAGCATCTTATAGCCTAATATTTTTGTGCCCATTTGTGTTGTGGCATCGTTAATCCTCTTTATAATGATTTCTTATGCCCCCCTGTCAGTAACATGCTTCTTCTTCATTTCTTCTGCTAGTGATTTCTCCTTGGATTTATCATCCAAAAACTATGTTGGATCCATGCCCTGGGATGGAAACCCTGTTATGTTTGCAATAAGATCTACATATATCGAGATGAGCTTGTCCAACTATATGTCTCTGCCGTGTGTAACTACTAACAACTGTTTGATGCACCAACCTGCGTATTGACCTCTGCTGAAATGTGGTAGATCCAACAAACCTAAAATTCTTGTTTTCTCCAACCTTGTTGCCCATCGGAGTGGTTGATCAATTGGTTCTCCAACTGGATTTGTGCCCACAGTCTCCAGGTACACTCTCTTTGAAAATTCTGGAAACTTGTCTGTGTCTGCTACATCGTAGTCCGAGTATTTTAGCTTGTCAATATGACCCAACAAGTCTGATTCCACTTGTACCCCATCTGGTATATGTGGTAGGACTAGGGCTATGATTGGTTTCTTGCAAGGTGACCTAGGTACCTGTTTCTTGTCTTTCTTTGGCAATGGTGGCTGGCTCGAGGTTCCAGTGGCTCTCAGTTGTGTTTCAGAATACCATTTTGGCCAACCTGTGACATCTTTGACTGTTCCTTCCAGTGGGTGGTCTGATATAGTTGTTTGAGACTCATTTGGCTCGATTGCTACTTCATGATTCATCTTCGTTCCATTGTCTTTTGAAGTTGCTTCACTTTTCTCAGGTTGCGCCTCCTTCAGGATCTTTGCATCCTAGTTCAACTACTCCTATACCTCTGTCGGTATTTGTATGTTTGTTCCCTCTGGTGATGGATGTTGGGTTTCTTTCACTACAGGTGTTGGGTTTACCGATGTTGTGTCTGGGGATGGGATTTCATTGACATTAACGATCCCGGATGGTTGTTGTTCACCTTCTTCCAAGTGTACCCATGACCTGGTTTTAACTCTGGTTTGTCTAGCACTCTAGCTTGCTTCTTCCTTCTTTGGTGGTGCCATGGTGGTGAATTTCAAACATTTTCTAGATTTGAATGGTCTTTGTGGCCTCTATGAAATCCACTTTGTGCTCCTTAACCTCTATTTCTCTCTATCTTTTCTCTTTTCGCAAATAGACTCTTTTCTCCCGCTTCTGTGTGTTGTACATGCTTCCCATGAAGCTTGTCGAGGAATCTTCCTTAATTATGGGTTCAATGTACCTCTGGTTATCTCGTAATTTCCATTACTCTACCTTGTTGTCTCCAGTTGGCGCGATTAGTGTGGCGTCCCATCGATCCTTTATGTCCTTTGATTCTGATGAACTCCATCTTTTCGTACTGCTTTTGTCGTCTTTCTGTTTCCTGCTTGTTTCCTTTTTACATGGCCATTTTCCTTCTTCTCGTCGAGTTTGTGTTCCTAATTATGTGTTCCCTTTCTTCTTTCAGTGCACTTCTCCTCCTTTGGTATTGTTTAATATCCAATTTTATTTTTTTTAACTATGTGGTGGGTAGTCAACTATCCTTGTACAGCTTCAGTCGACTCCCATTAATCATCCCTTTGATTTTTGCACCTGATAAGTCTTTCAACTGTACTTCTCCTCCATCTGTAACAGATTTTACTTCGTACGGTCGTAACCAATGCATCCTAAGATTTCCTGGGTGCTGCAACAATTTACTGTCATACATCAATACTAAATCACCTTCCTTGAAAGTTTTCTTCTTGATGTGTCTATCAGGCCAAGCTTTCTCCCTTGCTTTCTAAAAATTTTGGTGGAATCCTTCTACAATTTGATCTTCCTCCATGGTCATTAGCTTATTTAGTCACTCCTGTACTACACCTCATTCTATCATTTGTGTAATTGTTGCTACGTGCAAGATTGGTGTTATCACTGAAATTTCGTCCGCACAGGGCGACAAGAACTCCGCATCATCAACACAGAACTGGAGTCATTCATGGCACAGGGTTAATTCCACAGCTCAGCAAAGGGTCTAAAAACTATACAAATGATCAAAAATTCAAAAGCGCTTTACAGAACATGGTTTCGTGCGCGCGCACGCATAACAACAATGTAAAAAGCGCGCTTGCGCGCCCGATGCGCGACTGTTGGGCAAAACACCCACGCGCCTGCTAAACGACGCATTTATGAAACTGGTCGGCCAACCAACCACTATTGGATCAGCTCCCAAGTCGATTGGACATCAAATCCGAGCTCAATCTGCATGGGGGGGCTGGTCAAAGACCTAAGGGTGCCCTAAAGAGCCCCTTTTAACATTCAAAAGAGGCCACATAATAACCCAATGCTTGGCTATAAAAAGCCATGAATGACCACCATTTTCTCAAGGAATTCTTCATACTGCTATGCTGCTGAGATTGCTAGAGACTCCTTCTTTGGCAACACACATTGTAAGCTGCATTTCATAAGCTATTCACGCCTCACTTGAGTGAATAAGCTTGGAGTTCTTTCACCCACATTTCATCTTTTCTTTGTAAGGAGAGCAATCAATTGAGGGCCTCAAGAGCCTTCCATTGGAGAGGGAAGGGACCCAAGTCCTCTTTCTCCATTGTGTATCTTTG
>SNQJ01S0021832.1:263768-285353 GCA_010110895.2 Picea sitchensis | reverse complement strand
CCCCCTCTGCAGGGTTCGGGGGGGCTATCCCCCTGGATGGAGGGTTCGGGGGAAAGCCTTGTAAATGTATATTGTAATTTCATTGTAAATCTCGACCATTCATTATAAGGTCATAGATCTAATGGTGGAAATTATGTTAGGGGTTTTTTCCCTAGAAGGCAACCCTCTGTTATGAGGGAAATGTATTGTGTCTATGCATTATGGCGAGTATTGTATTCTGAGAGAGGATACTGTGAGAGAAAGAAGAGGAAGTTACAACGAGTTTTTCTATAGGTTGTATCCCTTCATTTGTTGGATAATAATAAAGGAAGGACCTGACAATTTCTCTGGTGGACGTATCCCACACTGGGTGAACCACGTAAATCTGTGTCTCTATTGTATTGTGTATCTTCTATGTTTTGTTTCTGCATTTGTTTTATTTTATTGCTCCACGGTCCTCTTTTTATAACAGGAAAAGCCGACCTATGTGTCTTGTGAACCCAAGTTTATCCACACTACAAATTTGAGTCTGTGACTTAACCATTTGGGGTTGCTGTCTTGTGTTCGCTTGAGCCGTGCTATGTCTTAGAATTAGGCTGTTGCCATTTTTGGTGTCCATAACTGTTTCCTGTTCCTACTGTAACCCATATGATAGCCAAATGCTGTTGCAGTATTGCTTAGGAGATGAATTGAAGAAGAAGGTTGTTAGGCTTGTGAACAACTCTCCTAGGTAAGAGAGTCTACTGGGAAGTGAGTTCTCCTGGAAGGGAGTCCCGTAGAAACTACATTACTGTAAGACTTCTGGTTCAGCCTATTGCTAAAGCCCAAGGTAAGGGAGGTGTACTGGCCAATGGACTTGTAGTAGTGAAGGTGTACTCTCCTGGGCTGGAGAAGGCATGTGGGGAATGAGAGTCTGTGAGTTGTGGGTGTAAGTGGATCCTGGGATAAAAGGTCCTTCCTGTTGCTTTGTGAAACTTCCTTGTTGTCCTTGCCAGGCCTAGAATTACCTTTCCCAATGGAGTTTAGTCCCAGCTTGGGGGTGACCTACTATTGAGAGTGATAATAAGCATGGTCTAAGGCTGGGAGGTTCGTGGAAGGTCTGCATGTAGTTGGTGGATTTACTCTAGCTAAAATATAAGTATTATTGTTGTGCTTAATTATGTATTTTATGCATGTTTTGTGATGCTTGAATGTTATCGTGTATTCCGTTGCATGTGGATTTACTATTGATCTTGTTTGAATATGAACTGGTAGCAGTAATTTTGTGTTATCGTGATTAAGCGTTTTAAATTCATTAAAATGAATATATATTATATAAGCTGTAAATTCCACGTGGTAGCATTACCCGGTCTCTGGAGGGACAGGGATGTTACAATATGGTATCGGAGGATGGTTTCAACACTAAGCCTAGTGGAAGTTGAAGCAAGAGTTTTAGAAGGAGTTGTTGTCAAAATGGACAAAACTCAAGTTCTGACCCAAGGTTTCAACATGGAGCCTGGATGGGTTGGGTAAGTGGTCATTGGACTCGAGGTTCAAGTGGAAATTGTGTCTGGAGGACCATTTTCGAACCTCAGAACCTTCCCGAGTGCCAAGAAGTTACCTTGGTCGTGTTATGAAGCTTAGGAGGAGTAGCGGTGTCGTAAAACCACGACAAAATTGGTATTGGGCCGCAGAGTAATGTGGACCTTAGGATCTGTTTGGGAGAAGGAGAATCCTTCATGACCATCAGATCTAGTAATTTTGTGAGGAAGTTATCCATGAATTCCTTTGGAAATTCGTAGAGTAACAAAGTTTGTTCTACACCGTAGGATCTGTTCGGAAGGAAGGGAAATCCCTTACGATCGTCAAATATGGGAAAGGTGTAGAGGAGTTAACCTGGAAGCCCTTCGAACTTCACGACTTCAGTGAAGTTGATGCAAAATAAGAGAAAGCCCGAAGATAAAAGCTTCGAAGCCCTAAAGTGGATCTACACCGTAGATCTAGGGATAAGAGCTTGATCGTTGGATCAATCAATTGTTAAAAAGGTCAAACGTAGTAGTGAAGGGCGAAAGCTCCCAAAGAGCCGAGGTAGTGAGTCATGATGAAACCACTTGGATGGACATGGACACATGGGATGTGTGCCATGTGTAAGTGGGTTCTGAACCTGTGGAAGATTGAAATTCCCTTTGGAATGTGATGTGTGTTAGCCATATGAATGGGCCACATATCAACTGCTAGTATTCTGCCATGTGGCTTTCCATATGAGAAGGGCGAGTGGGGATAAGGTTACATAACGTAGTTAAAGGTCATAGGACCCACATTGGTATTGATCACGATACATCCATATCGACGGCCAGGAGTAATTACAGGGACCCAATTTGCACAGAAGTTAATTATCCAAGGTGGTCCCGCAATCTAAACCTCGGTTCCACCAAGGGGTTATGTGTTAGCATCAGAAGAATTGTGGGACGAAAGGCCGGTTTCTCCAAACCACTGTTGCATGCCCCCGCAATTAGAAAATGTTAAGTGATGTGACATAATGATGTCACCAAAGGTTATTGGGAATGTTCGAAGATTAACAATTCGGATGTGTTGATGTGATATCCTCTGAAGCTCTGGAATCCCAAAGACTCAAAGTTCCAGAACTCAGATGCTTGAGGTTCCATAGTAAGTGTCAATCATCGGATGCTGAGTAGACGTGGATAGTTGATCCACCATACTTCACGAGTTTGGTAATTCAAAACTTAGAGGGTTTGTTGTGTTTCTCTTTGAAAACTTCTGAAGCCGAAGGCCCGAGTAAGAACCTAGTGATCTAGTGCTTGGTCATGGCCCGTGATCACATGGATCGGGGACTAAGAGAAAGGGGCTAGTGCCCAAAAATGACTATAGAGCATAGAATAGCTCAGAAAGAAATTGAAATTTGAACATTTTATTAAATCAGATTGGTTTATGAATGCTGTGGGATTTGTTAAGGAATGATGGCCTAACAAATTCTGGTTGACTGAACGTTGTGTTTGCAGAGTTTGGTGAGTGTTAGAAACAAATCAAAGCAGAGATCACGGGATCTCAACCCCTTTTTGGGTTTTGAGAATATGTAACAGGAATGGGATGTTGACCCATAGGTTTACCCATGTTTAGGACTATTTTGAAATATATAAATAGATGCTTAGGCTAGATAGAAGCGTGGTGCATCTAGGTTATGTGAATGTATGCTAAGTGCAAGTAGTGTCTGTAAGTGATTTGTGCAAGTAAGTGTCTGTAAGTGGATATTGATTGCACATTGAGGAACTAACGATGATAAATTCTTTATTAAGTAGTATAATCACATATATGTGTCCCAACTAAGGTTGTAGACACATGAGTCTTGCAACCACCCCTGTCTCTACCTCAAGTGAGACTTCATCTGCTTCGCAGGAGTTGCCAAAAGGGCTGATAGTTAGGCCTTTGTTGGTGTGTTGTTGTAGCATTGAACCCTGGGTCTGCCCCTGTGCCAACAAATGGTTCTGTTGTCGGGACCTGAAGCTGTGATTGCTGGGAACTAAGAAAGAAGAAGCTATGTGCAAAGATTCATCCTAAAATTGTGAAATCTCTGTGCATAGATCTATCACTGTAGCGTACAATATTCTACTTGATTTATAAAGATCTGTGCTAAAAGAAAGAAGCCCAATCTGAAGAAAAGAAGTCGGATCTGAAGGAAAGAAGCGAGATCTGAAAGCTTTGTGCTCTAAGAAAGGTAAAAGTGAGAATTTCTAATTAAAAGAGGTAAGATCTAAAAGATCTGTGATCTAAGAAAGGTAAGAATATTGAAAAGTTTTAGATCTGAAAAATTTGTGCTCTGTAGAAGTAATATAAGTCAAATTTTTTGTTTCTATAGTATGGATCTAGGTATGTTTAATAGAGTCTATCCTAGCTTTAAAAATAGGGCACTAATAGATGAAAGAAGGCTTGATATGAGTAGAGCTGATAAGAATAGTGAAATATATGTTATACCTATGCATAGAAAGAATGTTTGGACTAACAAATGGATGCAGGATCCTAGAAAGAATTTGTTGCAAGTTAGCTCCTATGCTCATAGCGCACAGTATAGAAGAAGTTGGGGATAATTTAAAAGAAAGAGAGGAATAACCCTCTGTTATAGTTGTAGAAGACCGGGACATCATGCTAAGGAATGCCCTGGGAAAAGACCTAGTTGTATTTATTGTAAAGCTATGGACCATGAAGTGTTGGATTGTCCTAGGATGATTTCTAAGCTGGAGGAAATGAATCTGAATAAAGAAAACCCTAAGACAGATCCAAAAATGGCAGAACCACAGAAATAATTAGAGAAAGTATTGTTGCAAATAAAGGAAATCCTGAATGACCATCGACATGTCAGACTATCAGAGATCTTCAAGGAAAAAGACCGCATTGAAGTAAGAATAAGAGACTTTGACATTGACTGTATTCTAGGTGAAGAAACAAAGGTGAATATCATGACAGAAAGAACTTGGGAAGCCATAAGGAATCTTGCTATGATCCCTTCATTAGGAGGAATAGGACTATTCAGAAAAAAGTTGATAAACATATGTAGGAATCTCGCTCGCATACCTATGAATGGTAATGGAACCTCGATAGAAGAAGATTTTGAGATTATTAAATTTATTGAAGACATAGCCCCATTTACCATGTTACTAGGAAAACTTTGGATTGATAGAGATCAAGCTAGACAAAAGGAAGAAGAAGACATTTTGAAGCAGAAGAAACAAGAGTTAAAAGATTTTATGACCAGAAGGATCACGCACTTGATTGGAGAACATGAGAGTAGATTGAAGCTATTTAACAGTAGCAACCCAGATGTCGAAGCTGCAAGAACATTATAAGACCCGCAGAAGACTGAAGTACCTACCCCAGACAAAGATAAAGTATTATCCAGGAACCCTAGGGAAGAATCTCAATAGTGCGAAGTGACTATGACCAAAGAAGATAAAAATCAGAATGGAAAAAGGAATACTGAGACAAAGCTCACTGGAAAGAAGGCTAGAAAGTTAAGTAAGAAGAGAGCTAAGATCAAAAAGTTGCAGAAGGTTCCAGAGGGAACTTCGTAGATGAAAAAATTTCAAAATGGGAGCTTTGCTGGGATATCAGAACAATGACACATGACACTTCGCCATGACGAAGCAATATAGTCATTGGGGACATTATAACCGTTCAATCGATGCTCTGAATGAGAAAAAAGGAAATTATGGTTCGTCATTAGACCATTGGACCGCACCATAATGGAACGAACAAAAGTTAATGGAGGCTAATACCCATTTCAAGCGAACCATTGTCAAGTTCCCTATTTATCCCACCACGCCGCGCATTGAGAACACTTTTGCTAATTGAGAATTCGAGCCCGCAGACTAAGCTGAGTTTATATAGTGATCATTGCAATATTTATCTCTATCTTAGTACTATGTCTAAGTTGTTCCTTGAACTCACGATTATTCACCCCGAGTGCATATGTCGAAA
Organism: Picea sitchensis; assembly: GCA_010110895.2. NCBI lineage: Eukaryota > Viridiplantae > Streptophyta > Pinopsida > Pinales > Pinaceae > Picea > Picea sitchensis. The sequence continues at coordinate 279,905 of SNQJ01S0021832.1, read as the reverse complement.
GAATTGAGCACCGCAAAGAAAACTATTGAATAAGTTTTGATCGACTTGATGACCGAGAAAGTCATGTCAATGTCTTCAATAAGATATCAAAGGGAAGCAACTGTCCATAGTGAAGCTGACAGACTAAAATGTCTTGCCATGTAATGCAAGCAGCTGAGTAAACGCAATGCTCAAACATATGAGAAGCTCGCTGAGAATCTGGAATTGCAGGCACTAGAGTCCCAGCTCCAGGAAGTGAAGCAACACATAGACACACTACAGGCATAACTGAAGGCCCTGTCAGTTGTAGGAAGAATGAAGAGATATCAAGAGCAACGCACCGCCCAACAACAAATCCATATGATGTAGAGAAAACTTATGGATGTAACTCAACGGCTCCAACCTATGCAAGATAAGGCATGCCAATTGTTTACAGAGGTTGAAAGTTGAGGAGCAGAGCTAGAACAGGTTGTCACCACAACAGAACAACACCTAGAAGGGCTAGTGAATGATGCAATGATCTAGGATTTTTCCGAGAAAGAAGTCGTAGCAAAGCAGTAGGTCAAAGCAACTCGAGCCAAGATCGAGGTGTTCAAGGCAGAACTAGTCAGATCAGAGTGAATCGGGACGAGTCACAGGTGAGTGTTGGGGGCCTATTGTCCCTTGACCAAATTTTGGGATATTCTTGATCATGTTGACCTATTTTGGGACCTCGACAACCTATCGAAGGAGGAGATAAAGACAAAGAAGAGATCATGGTATCTCAACCACTTTTTGGGTCCTTTTTGGGTTTTTGGGAATATGTAACGGGAATGGGATGTCGGCCCATTGGTTTACCCGTGTTTAGGCCTATTTTGTAATATATAAATAGACGCTTAGGCTATATAGAAGCGTGGTTCATCTAGGTGATGTGAATGTATGCTAAGTGGAAGTATATTTTGTAAGTGCTTTGTGCATAACTATAATATACTTGCAGAGCTAAGTGCAGGTCATTGTAGCAGATAGTGGAGGGCTTAGTGTTGTAATGGAAGGAAGAAGGATCTAGCGAGTTGCACAGATATTATTTCCTGTGTGCAGTAAGGGTTTTGAGGCTTTATGCTTGTAACTGATTGACTGAAGACAATAAAGAGGAAGAGTTGGCGGACGTAGACACAGGGTGGGGGTGAACCACATAAATACTGTGTTATGCTTCTTTTTTCTTTGTCTTGATGTGTTCACATTTTATTTGCTAAGTGATTTGATGCATTTAGATAGATCTACTTATGCTTTGTGATTATTATATGAGAGAAAGTTAGATCTGATCTATATTTCTATGCTTAGTGCTTGATTTGCTTGATCTGGTCTATTTACCTATGCTAAGTGCTTAAATACATTAGATTAGTGTGGATGTTGCAAAGGCCTGTTTTATCAACAAAGTGGATATTGATTGCATATTGAGGAACTAGCGATGCTAAGTGATTTATTAAGTAGTACAATCACATATCTGTGTCCCAGCTAAGGTTGCAGATGCCTGAGTCTTGCAACCACCCCTGCCTCTAACTCGGGTGAGACTTCATCTGCTTCACAGGTGTTGCCGAAAGGGCCGGTAGTTAGGTCTTTGTTGGTGCGTTGTTGTAGCGTTGAACCATGTGTTTTCCCTTGTGCCAATAGAGACACTCACAAAGATAATAGAAAAGAAGTTCTGCTTGCATGTAGTGTGTTTATGTTTTTATACGTTGTTCATGGTTTGAATGTGTAAACTAGTGAAGTATTGAATAAGTTTCAATTGTTTCTCCTCTTTGAGTTTTTGAGTGCAAGCAGTGCACATTGTCCACAAGGAGTGCATTGACAAAGGTAAGTTAACCTTAGTGAAGCTCAGGAGAGATACCGCTGAACCTTCATTAGCACAAGTGCAAGGAGTGCATAGGAAGAACTCTGTGTTGAGTTCAGAGAGAAACAAATTCACCACTGAGAACTCTATAGGTCTCTTCTAGATGGGCATCGAGAGAGTGAAAGTGTGCACATAGAGAACTCTTTGTTGAGTTCAGGGAGAAGAGTATCAAAGGAGGATACTCATAGAGCTATTGAGTACTCCATAGAAAATACTTAGCAAGGTGTTCTTTGAGTAGAAGGTCTCCAAGAGGGAACAAATTTTTCCTTTGAAAGGAAACAGAAGGGCCGGGACCCTCAGGAGACTAAGTAAATTGAAAATCTCAGAAGAGATAATGCAAGGAGTGTGTGGGAGACAGACTCATTCTAATTCCTAAATCTCATAAGAGATAATTCTTACGAGAGCAAAGACGAGATCCAAGATGCAAAATCGCAGGAGAAAGGTCAAAGGAAGAAGCCTTTGAACACTCAAAAAAGATTCCAAGGCGAAAGAAGTCAAAATATCAGGAGGAGGAGCGACAACATCCATCAGATCGGTTGTGAAGAAGAAGTCTGGACCGTCAGATCCAGAAGGGCATGTGGCAAAAGATCGCGAACTCTCGGTGAAAACATTCTGGCAGATCGTGAAGGATGAAAGTTTGAAATCATCGAAGCCCAAACAGTCAAAGTAGCTGGGAGCCATTGATCTGGGTTGGACAGACGTCACCAATTCATGAACTTCGGAGAATCGTACTTCGGGGTTTTTTTGAATTTGTGTTTCGGGATGTCCCGAAGTGCCAAATCTTGAAACTTCTAAGGATCGTTGATCTGAAGGAAGGAGAGTGGATCGTTAATTTGTGAGGAGACACGTGGAGGATAGAGACTCACTCTATTGGATAACCTTTGATATGAAAGTGGATGCGTAGCACCATATCTGGAACTCTGTGTACGAAGCACTTGGAAGGAAAGCAGAGGGTGAAAGCACTGAAGTCCCGAAGGAGATCTCGATCATTGATTGAGGAGAAGGTTGAAGGACCATTGATCTGGTCTTGGTCAGAAAGAGACGAAGTACCAAAGAGAATTAGGGTTGTTTATTTGGAGAGGACGAGTGGTAGAAGATCTGTCACTCTGGGGAAATTCACTACGAATATTTGTGTGTGGAGATGTGAGAACTCCTGAAGGCCAGAAAGCCAAAGTTCATCAAAAGAATCTGATTGTTGAGGACAAGTGTCATTATATCTTCCACTTCAGAAGATTTTCATACGGGGAAAATCATATAGTTGAGAGTTGAAACTCACGAGGGTCAGAGAGCCAGAATCAACCATAGCCGTTGATTTGGAAGGGAGCTACGTGTCAACAGATCGTGTAGATCTGGGATCGCATGTGGAAGGAGGAAAGAAGGTAGAAAAGGGAGGATCGATAGCATATGTTGATCATGGATCATCGCCAAGGGATTGGAGATCGATGGACGAGATGGATTGCAGGGCCAGAACTTGCTCGGATGTTAAAAATCTGAGAGCAGGATGCAATTTATACCATAGTTTTAACAAAGTGATGCATGGTAGCTGGAGGTGAATTGCGGGGTGAAAAGCAGGTTGGCCTAAAACCACTCTTGCCCACCCCTGCAATCACATTTTTCCATGAGGTCTTATCCTAGGGTCATATGAAGGAAAGGGCTAATGAAAAAGGGGCTAGCACCTGAAACTTGGAGTTTTGTAAGTGCGCAGGAATAACCCTCGGGTCTGTCAGGACTTGCACACAGAAGGAAAGGGGACTTGTGTAAGATTAATAGGGGTCTAGAAAAGGCCCAAAGAGTCAATTCGACTCAAAAGATTGAAATATCTTTTGACTGGGAGGTCAGCGGACCCCGCTGAGGTGGGAGCACTGCATCGAAAGTGCTCAGGGAAGGAATAATCATGCACAATGACTGCATCAGGAGCACAAGAAGATACATGAATTCAAGAAGAATTGTAGACTTCTGGGTTCAACAAGGAAAATTTTTATAGGGAGAAATAAGTTGCTGCAATTTCTATGTAGCAAGTATGTTATGGCTTGTTGGGCCAGCCATAGGAAAGAATGCTTTCATGTTTGCAAGTGTTGTTGGTGATGTTGTTGCATAAGGAGGGAAGCAACAGAGAGATGAAGTGCTAGTTATAAGTTTGATAAAAGAAGCATGAAAGATTCTACTGCCATCATAATTTCAGGTAGTATAAAATTTATTAATGGCAGTCATGCGGGTATGAGTTTTTATTACTCTTTTTTCATAATTGCTGAGGGAATTTAGGTAAGAATTTCCTTAGCCAGAGTTATTTATAAAATCACATAATTATATTATTTGAATGCATACCACTGGATGTGGTAAAGGCTAGAGGCATGTATTAATTCAAATCTTTTAGCTTCTAAGTGCACACACTGACATAGTAGAATGTCATGTTAATTTGGTTATGGGGTAGTAACCAAAGAATTAAAAGATAAGAACTTGTTACAGGAATGAATGCCAATAAGCTAGTCATGTATGAGACTAGGACATGGTTGGATATGGAAAGGTTATGAGCCACACAGGTACTAAAATCTTCCTACCTTTAAATAAAACTTGGACTGCAACCTTTTTGCTAACACTAATGGACACGACAGAATTATATTCTTGGTGTAGTGGTCAAGTCGAAAAGCAAGGCATCCAATTAATTGGGAAGACAATAGGAAGTGTGTGGAGAATGTGTCAACACATTGGCCCAAATTCCAACTTATGGATGGTGAGATACATGACTGAGATAAAGAGCATTATGTAATCCAATGCAAGGTGCACTGATTAATTATGCATTGAGAATTGCACTCATGCATAATAAGTGACATAATTGTATACTAAATGCAATGATTGAATGTGTTTTGTAAGTACATGCATATATATTATTGCATGGAAATAATTTTTACTAACAACTGAAATCTTGTTAACTCATGAAGTTGAGGACATTTCAGGGAGGTGTTAGACATTGCAACAGGAAAGTTGCAAGTCAAGTAGTCACATGATCATTGACTACAAGAAATTTTCTTGTTCAGAAAAAGAAGTAATGAGCTTACATATATTACTATGAACATGCATATGCATTGAATGACGAGTCGTTTTAGTTTATTAATTGTTGGGTAATTTTGATTGAATTGCTAGGTGCAGGAAATTCTAAGATCATTGCATAAGATTTTGTACATATTGCAATTGAATTATGATGTACAAGAAATACTGACAATTGTTGGCAGTATGCAATATGAAGCCTTGGAAAATGGTATGTAGTTTGGTGCTTGTGGAAAACCACAAGGAAGGTTGCATTCCTAATATGGAAACAACCAAGAAGAATTATGAAATGGAATTTCGTGTTTGGGGAAAAAGTTGAATTCTCTTTTGAACTAAGTTTGAGTTCCTAAATGAATTATTTTATGTTTCCTCATGATAACTAAATGTGTGTGATGCAGATGAGATGATGTTGATTAAAGTGGAATGTTGACTACAAAGAATAGCTCAGGAAGATGTTGATTGGAGACCTCTAAAGGAAGTTGAAACTCTGGGAGCCACGATGCTCTAAGACTTCCTGAGTCGGCCTGTTACTGAAACCCAAGGAAAGGGAGGTGTAACAGTCGATGGAATGTGTGATAGTGAGGGTGCACACTCCTGGGGTGGGACATGCATGTGGGGAAGAGAGACTGTTGGTTGGAATGCTGCTGGGGTTTGGTACCTTGGCCTAGACCATGTTGATATGGAAGTCTGCTCAATCAAAATATAAGTGTAAATTATATATTCATTGTATGTTGTGTATCTTGTATACAGGTTATAATGTTATTAGAATTTCCTGTATATATATTGCATGTATGTTCTAATGTTTCTTTTGAATGAATAGGTGTACGAGCAGAGTGTTTACATCTGTGGATTCATAGAACTACTAAGATTTTATTAATGGATGGAACATCATGGATCTATAGACATTCGATGCTCTCAATGAGGTTTAATTGAAGCATGTAACAAAAAACAATAATCTGAATGCTTTCCTGAAGAAACTCTATGGAATAGAGAAATTGAGTTTCAACTGCAGTATGGATACCAGAATTGGTGCTTTAAAGTAAAGATGGACAATGGGATTTCAATAGCTAAAGCTTGGAGATTTTGAAGAATTTTTGAATTATATATGTGTAAGTAAGTTGCACCGAGGACAGTGAAAAAATAAGGGTAGGGGATTGTAATACCCCAAGGATGAGCCCTAGTTGTATTGATGAATTGTAAACAAGTTTTGTAGGCTAGTGAGCTAAGTGTTAATAAACTGGTGGGCTTATGTGTTTATTAGGCCGGAGAGCCTAAGTGTTAAAGGCCAGGAGCCTGATTTTGTGTATGTAATTATGCAGATCATTAATAAAATATAAACACCGTTGCGTGTAGACTGATCATGAAGAAAGAGTGATGGGGGACTAAGATTCCACAAGGTTGGGCAAGTCAGGGGGATAAGTATTTGGACCTAGGGGCTAAGCTAGGGGGCTTACCTCTACAGGAATAATATTTTAATATTATTTCTTGAAGACTATGGTGAACATGATATGTTTTTGTTATCCTAAGTTCCTGGAAAGTGGGACATAGGGTAAATGGAATGCATATATCTCCAGGAAGACAAGTGTCGACTAGGATCATGTAGTTGAAATTTGAAGTGTCAACTGAGTTGGGGTTCATGATTCATTCTTCCATCCTCCGCCTGAACTAGTTGGCCTTAGACGTCGACCTCTAGTTACCTATGCACAGTTGAGAAAACCACTCATGGGAAGGAGGTTCTCTTGCCATTTTCCCATCCATCATCTAACCCATTGGGGCCTCTGTGTCTGCCCTCTGCATAATCTCACACATTTGAGAAACTTTTTGGGGAGGGAAAAGCCAACTTGTGTGTCCTGTGAACACAGGTTTATCCACACTACAAATTTGAGTTTGTGCCTTAACCATTTGGGGTTGCTGCCTTGTGTTCGCTTGAGCCATGTTTTGTCTTAGAGTTAGGCTGTTGCCATTTTTGGTGTCCATAATTGTTTCTTGTTGCTGTTGTCACCCGTATGCTAGCCGAATGCTGTGGAATTATTTCTTAGGAGATGAATTGAAGAAATAGGTTGTCAGGCCTGTGAGCAAATCTCCTAGGTGAGAGAGTCTGTTGGGAAGTGAGTTCTCCTGGAAGGGAATCTTGTAGGAGATACAATACTCTCAGACTTCTGGTCCAACCTGTTGTTGAAGCCCAAGGTAAGGGAGGTGTACTGTCCGATGGACTTGTAGTAGTGAAGGTGTACTATCTTGGGGTGGAGCAGGCATGTGGGGAATGAGGATCTATGAGTTGTGGGCATAAGTGGCTCCTGGGATAAAAGATCCTTCCTTTTGCTTTCTGCAAATTCCTTGTTGTCCTTGCCAAGCCTAGAATTTCCTTGCCCAGTGGAGTTTAGTCCTAGCTCGGGGGTGACCTACTGCTAAGAGTGATGAGCAGCGCAGTCTAAGGCTGGGAAGTTCATGGAAGGTCTTCACATAGTTGGTGGATTTAGTCCAGTTAAAAGATAAGTATCATTGTTGTGGTTAATTATGTATTTTATGCATGTTTTTTGATGCTTGAATGTTATCGTGTATTCTGTTGCATGTGGATTTACTGTTTATCTTGTTTGAATATGAACGAGTAGAAGTAATTATGCGTTATCATGATTAAGTGTTTTAAATTCATTAAAATGAATATATATTATATAAGCTGTAAATTTTGCGTGGTAGCATTACCCAGTCTCTAGAGGGACGGGGATGTTACATGTTAGTTTTAGGTTCTTGCATTTCTTTTTCTTGTTTGTTTTCCCTTTTCTATTTTTGACTCAGTAGTTTAAAGCTTTTGATTCTTGTTTTTATACCTTGTCAAGACTTCTGGCTTTTTCTTTCATTATTTTCTAAAATTTTTAGGGTTGTACACACACCTTACTGTGCATACACTCACATACATATGAACTTTTTATTTGATACAATCGTGTACATATGCATCCTTCCTTTTGTATAGTTGTGTACATCTCTTGAGTAAGAGTTTTTACTCGTCTCATCCTTTCTGGATTTTATGGCTTGGTTTTTTGGGATCTTTGTTGGGTCCTATGACTCTGCCCGACCTACTGTTAGTTACATAAATAATATAAGTTAGATATTTTTACAAAGAAAATCAAAAGAATTTTGTTTCTTTATTTCATGCTTCAAACTTATTTGGGTAGTCTGAAGGTTATTTTCTTGACTTTTCCTATCTTGTGTTGTTCCGTTGATCCATTTTATAGTCTGAATATTCTATCTTAGTTATATTTTCTTTTCTAGCTAAAAATTACACTAGTTTTCCATTTTCATTTTTCTTTTAAAAAAAATAAGAAAATAAAATAGGAAGTTTGCTTTGTTCTTGTTTCTTCCAGTCTTTACCCTTTATATCGCTGAGAAGAAAAGTTTTTTCTAAGCACACTTTCTTATCTTGTGTGTATTTCTTTCAAAATATTACTTGTATTCTTGAAACACTTTGAGTCTTCGTGTGTTTTTAGTCATAGTTTCATTGAAAAGGAAAATTTTAGTTTTGCTTATTTTTGAATAGATGCATTGCATTCAATGAAAATTACATTGATTTTTGCATTTTCATCTAAAGTGAAATATATTACTTATATTTCATTGAAAAGGATTGCATTGCATTGAAAAGTTAAAGAGTTTGCATTTTAAAGCATTTCTTAACACTTTTGTTTCTATTGCATAATAAGTTTATTCTTAAAAACAACGTTCTTAAGTGTTTCATTTTCTATTAAGTCTCAAAATATCACTAAGTTTCATGTCTGTAAACCTTTGAGTAAACAACACTTATAAAACTAATGGATAATTTAAAAGAAAATAGACTTTTGTTTGTGGGGTATACAAACTAGTCTAGGTATAGGGCCTTGGATTAGGATTGGAGAGATAACTCTCCTAGGCCATTGAAAAAACATAGGAGTCTGAGTTAGGGAGAGAGAAATATAATTGTCTCATAGTTGTGGCTGGGAAACTCCTCTAACACAGGATCCAAACAAAAGATCATGTGAGGAAGAGTGGAAGAGATAACCCCTCTGAGACTTGATGAAGTGTAGTGGAGAGATCGTGTATGGGGGTTTCATTAGGTCCTTTACCTCCCTGATAGGTGGTGCTTTCAGAGATTCAATATTTGCTACCCTACCCATATGTTTGATCCCTAGTATCTATTGTTCCCCCATATTCTATTTGCAAGTTGGTATTCATAGTTTCTTTTCCTAGGTATCTCATAGGTGACTGCGGGGTTTTTCCCACAATACCTAAAGAAAATGTCATATCACACTAGCAATACCCTTGGAGGGTTCCCCGCAAAGCAAGTTACTTGAACCAGGTGGGGTAAGTAAGTAGATATCAAGGTAATTTCTTCACACTCCTTCGTTCTACTTCCATGAGACTTAATCAACTTGTGTCATTGTCTAGAAGGGCCTTTACCTAACTTATTTACTATTATAGTCTCAGGACCTAATCCACATGAGCTAGAGTATTGAAGAAGTATTTTTTTTTTCTTTTTTCCTTAGGAAATTTTGTAGTGGTGTTCTCTTTGTGTGTAGTTGGACTTAGTGAGTTAGTTGGTAGCTAACTTGAATCATTGATTTAAAGTGGTTGAACAACTAATTCATCAGTCTTGGAGGGTTCAAGGCCTTCCACAGAAAGAGTAAATTCTTCACCACCTCCTCCAAGGTATCGACAAGACCAATCTGGTGCCTTTTTACCAATTGGTAATGTTGATCTTTTTGATATTGAGACTGCAAAATAGAATGATTCTACACTAGAGGTTACAAATATATCAGATATTGAAGCTGAAGGCTTCATCAAACCTTTTAACCCTTCGTTAATTGGATCAGACAATCTATTTTTAATTTATATTCCTACCTCCAAGTCAGGTAGCACTGATAATCGTCCTCTTTAGTGGGATGGTATGCATAAAGCTATGAATATGCCAAGGTTTGGGGACCCTTCAAAACCGATTTCGGTTATATTTAGGGGAGGGATTTCACCTTTTCACCCTTCCACCCATACAAATAATGTGGCTCAAGCCATTGAATCTACATCAATTAGTATCTCTATTCCACTGATTTTCAGGTCCACTCAACCTTCAAGTGTTACTCCTTTATCGATGTTAGTTTCTATTTCTTTTATGTTTAGAATGTTGTTTATAGGAATATAAAATATTATGGCTAGTTATCAACTAATCAGTAAGAACCCTAAATTTTGGGCAAATATTTCTTCAAATCCATTGTAAGTATTTTCTTGGGGTGAAATTCATATCCCTCCATCATTTCCTTTGCTCGTAAGTGGGTATTTCTCGTATTCTAGGCCTAATCCCTTTACAAGATGTATTGGTCCCATGAGTAGAGGATATCAATCCTATAACATACCTTCAATTTCAAACCCTTTCACTTTTTATGGTGGTTTTGGAAGAAATCCCTTCCCTTAATTTGGAATGATAGTATGGCAAAACATTAAACTTGTTGGATTTATCAAAACTAATGAATGACTCGATGTGCTAGGATCCAAATTGGCCACCGGTCCCCACCAAATACACCTCAAACATCCCTAAGTTCAAAGGAAATGTTGGTGAGGATCCGAGAAATCATGTAACATAATTTCACCTATGGTGCTTGTCAAATTCATTGAATGATGACTCCATTTAGTTATGTCTCTTTCAACGCACTCTTATGGTAGTTGTTGCAAAATGGTACATCGAGCTACAGGGGTCGGCTTTTCATATCTTTCATGATTTGGCATTGGTTTTCTCAACCATTTTCAACTTCCAATTTGTTTTGATGCTGATATTGCTTTATTGTTTACCCTATAGCAAGGCTAGGCCACTCACATCTCAAATTACATACAAGAGTTGCAAAGGAAAAAAAAAGGATGATGAAGTCCATGATTCCTCCTGAATTCATGATAGAGTGGTTTCTCAAATACTTGTTGTTGTTGTATATATCCAATGATGTTTACACGTAGGGGATATCCTCTAAGGAGGAAGCCATTTTTATGGCCCAAAAGTTGTATATGATATATTCTGAGTATGGGATCCTATACGAGAAATTTTCGGATGCACCACGGTCAAGTACTAACCCTACAAAACCAAAGTCTAGACCACATGCTGATGACATTATTGGTTATGTCAATAACACTACCACATATTTGGTTGTGATCTAGATGAAATACATGACTATTCATGAAATTTCGGTTGGTCAAGTTATGACTTCGACCATTCCCACTCTCCAATCGTCGAATCTAAATTATATGCAATCAACGAATACAAAGGGTAACCAACAACCTAGAGGAAAAAGGGTAAAGATAAGAAAGGAGGTGTGAACAATAATGAAAACACTAAATATAATTATAATGATGGAGGGGATAAGAAATAAGCTATGAAGGTGAATTTTCCATGTAAACTTTGTAAGGAATATCACCTTTCCCACCAATTCCCCAAAATGGAAGATTCCTATCATTGGTTGACACAACAATAACATGTTGCGTTGACTAACCCGTTCGCTCAAGGAAACAATATGTTGGAAGGATCTTCCAGTGTAAATATGAAAGGGGGCACCCAAGGTGTGTCCTTTCAAGAAGGTACTATGTCATTCATCAATATGGATGGATTGGATGTATATGTGCTGACGAGGGCCCATGATTATGGTAAACTTGAGTTTACATATAAAGTAAAAGAAACTCCCAAGCCTCAGAATTCTATTCATATAGAGAAGCCTAGGGATATGAAATGTCATGCATACTAGACGGTGTGTATAATAATTCACCACACAACCCTAATGCTTGATTCATTCCCAACTACTCTATTGTTGAGGACTTGGATTAGACACCTTGTGAAATGTCAGTGCTCGAGGTGATCCATATTTTTCCCTCACAATGAAGCACATTTCTATCCGCTATAGGAGCTAATAATTCATCGATATTATAGGTAACCAAGTTTGACACCATGGATTTCAAGCCTCACCTTCCATATCATGTTACCTTTCAGATTAATTTCATGCATTCCAAGCACATTATTGGAAGGACTATTGTTGATGAAGGTGCTTTGACATGCGTAATGCCGTTATCTTTTTGGAAAGAAATTGGATCTATTAAGTTCACTCCATCTCCAAATTTTATCAGTACATTTGATGGATGATATTTTAGTCCACAAGGGATTATCTCCTCCTTTCATCGGTTGGGACGGGGGGAATGCAACCGCTGTGAAGTGGGGTGGTTGATATATGAATACAATGTTGTGGAATGACATGGAAATATGCAATGATGATTTTCGTATCCTGGGGGAATCGCCTTCGCAGAAGTGGAATTAGTTGATACTCTACTCGAATACAACATGTTATTAGGAATGACATGGAAATATGCAATGATGATTTTCGTATCCTCGGTCTTTCAATTTTTATGCTTCCCTCATGAAGGGAAAATTTTAACAATTAACTAAATATCATTTGCTTACTCTAACTTTGTGGCGGCTATTTGATCCACATTCCTGTTGATTAGAAACTCTCAGACTATAATTGAGAGCATTGGTGTTGAGATGTATTCTTATTTGATGGGACCTTTTAACTTCTCAACAGTAATTTTGTATATTAGTTGTTTCATTTTTATACCATTAGTCAAGATCTTCTATTCCTATGACTCAAGTGAATTAATTTTGAACAATGTATTTTGATCCCTAGGCTTTACCCTCTCCATATGATTTGGTGGAAGGTATTCTCCATGCCATCATGACCATGCCATTATCTGCAACTACGATAGCTTATCAAGCGACTCAACAAGCTATTGTAGATTAAAATCCCACTCCTTCATGGATGGAAGATGTGGATCAGCTTATAGAGCCCATCTAGGCCCTAAATTATTCTAACTTGTTCAATTTCCTTGATACTATTTTTTTTTATGATGAATATATTCTTGAGGAAATGATGTGTCTTGAATGACCTTGGGAGGACTTACATCATTGATATTATTTCCTCTAATAACTTAGGAAAGTGGAGAATAGATAATTTCAATCGAATTTGAGTGGAGGTGTTGATCACCCCATGAACCCCTTAGCTAAAAATGGTGTGTATGCTAAGGGAAAAATGGAAAATATATAAGAGACAATTTTGGTTAAAGTCTCTAGAACCCCTGACATTGTGGAGAATGTGGTTATTGATGCAAATAGTTCCTCAAAAGATATTTTCACATACACTTCCTTGTTCAAGCAATTCCATGATGTTTTCACTTAGTCATATGAGGAAATTCCACGCATAGCCCCCATGAAACTTGTTTTACATAAGTTATAGCTGGTTATAAAAAAGAAAGGAGGAAATGATTAAGGGGGAGGTAGATAACTTTCTCAAGAATGGTTTCATATATCTAGTTCCCCTTACTGAATGGGTGTCAAATCCCATTGCAGTGGATAAAAATAAAGGAACCATTCATGTTTATATGGACTTTTTGAATCTAAATAAAAACTGTCCCAAAGACAACTTCCCCATGTCATTCATTGATTATATTATCGATGAAATATTTTCTTTCATGGAAGAATTTTCAAGCTATAATCAAATCTAGATTTGACCTGAGGATCAACAAAAAACAAAATTTATATGTCCTTGTGGTACATTCGCATATCGTAAGATGCCTTTCGACCTTAAAAATGATGGGGCTATGTTCCATCAGGATATGTCTTTCTCTTTTAATGATATCAAAATTATCGTTGAGGATTATCTTGATGATCTCACTACTTTCTCTCACAAGAGAGTAGATCAACTGAATCATCTTTAACTTGTGTTTGAAAGATGGAGATATTATCATATTCAATTAAATACAAATAAGTTCATCTTATGTGTCATATTAGGGTGTCTTCTAGTAGTTGTTGTTTCAAATAGGGGGATCATGGTAGATTCGTTAAAGGTTGAGGTAATAATTATATTTCCTCCCCCGCAAAATATTTAACAACTTCAAAGTTTGCAAGGAAAATAAAATTTACTTTGTCAGTTTATTAACAATTATGTTGACATCACCAAGGGCTTCATGTGTTTTCTAGAAAAGGGGGTCCCTTTTATTTGGTATGAGTTTGTGCAATGATCTTTTAATGCACTCAAAATAGTTGTTGTTTTTTCTCCCTTGCTTAGACCTACATACTGCAACAATTTTATTTATTTTTATATTGTAGCAGCAAAATCCATTGTTGGCATGGTTCTAGTTCAAGAATATAATGTGCTCCAAGAGAACATCATTTACTATCTCTTTCAAGGTTTGATTGGTCCCGAACTTAGTTAGTCTCACATCGATAAGTTGTATATGGAATCCATACATATTGTCTATAGGATTTGACATTACATTGTTTTAAGCAATACTACTATAATTGAAAAAATTAATACATTCCAATACATTCTCACATAATGAATAATTGGGGGAAATACAATAAATGGATCATCATATTGTAGGATTTCTATTTGGACTTTTTTTTTTCTAAGTCCAATAAGTTTTTAGTATTTATCAAACATCTGTCAAAGTTCCCCAAGGAGGGTGAGGACACTGTTATTACAATCTCATTTCAAAATGACCATATCTTTCTTATCTCTCGCAGTGACCCTTGTTATGGTTATATCCTCGTATATCTCTATAATTTAAAGTTCTCTTCTCATTATTCGCTAGATGAATAGTGTCATATTCACCACCAAGCAAAGAATTACCTCATTATTGGTGACACTTTGTATTTTTGGGGAGTTGATTTGATCCTCCATAATTATTTTAATCACGAGGAAGCAAATACTGTTCTTAATGATTTCCATAATGGATAATGTGGTGGTATTTTTTCTAGGTTGGAAACAACTCAAAAAATCATGCATGCTAGATACTTTTGGCTGACAATATTCAAGTATTGCATTGTGTTAGTGAAAGGATGTCACCCTTGTCAAATATTTTGTAGGAAGATGTAGGTGCATCCTAATCCTTTGTTTCCAGTCATCACCATCACTCCATTCACCAAGTGGGGGATATATTTCATGACATGCCACCCTCCTTCGGCTAGAGGGAATTGTTATATTATTATGGTCATCGACTACTTTGATAAGTGGGTGGAGGCCATGCCTACATTTGTGAATGATGATGAGAGTGCAACGATATTCATATTCAATAAAATCATTTCCATGTTCAGAGTTTCAAAAGAGATTGTCACTAACCATGGAAATTAATTATAGAAACAAATGATGATGTTATTAGCATCAAAGTTATGTTTCATGTAGGAGAATTCATTTCCTTATTATCCTTAGTTGGATGGTCAAATATAGGCTATCAACAAGTCACTCAAGACCATCCTTCAACAAACTATCAATGCGAGAAAATCAAATTGGCACCTAATGATTTATCCGACATTATGGGCCTACTGGACTTTGGTTAGTACTACTATGAGCTTCTCACATTTCCAAATCATTCATGAGGTGGAGGAAATGTTTTCAATTGAATGTGAAATACCTTCACTAGATATCATTGTTGAGATTCTTCATGACAAAACATAATTAGAAGCGTGTCTCGTTCATTTGGAACATCTCGATGAGCAGCATCACGATGTGGCCACTGTGAAAAAAGTACAAAAGGAACATGTTAAGAGTCAATATCATAAGTCATTCCACTCAAGGATATTTTCTGACAAAGATCTTGTCTTGGTCTATGATTAATAAAAGGATGCTTTACAGGAAAGAAAATTCAATCTGATGTGGGATGGTCCTTACATTGCAAGGCATGCCCTATGGAAAGGATCTTATGAATTATCAAATTATGAATATAATGTTCTATCAAAGCCCAAAACTGGGCTCTATGTCAAGAGGTATTATTCTTGAGCATTGATGCTCAAGCATCTGTCCCTTTGTCATTATTGTATATTGGTAGTATTTAGTACTAGTTTTAGTTCTTTCTCTTTTCCTTTTGGTGTGATTATCGTGATTTTTCTTGGTTGTAGTATGTCATGAGAGTATTCAATTTTCTTAGTGTTTGTGGATGGTGCCACCTGTCACACTCAAAACCTTTCCTCCACCTCCTGGGTGATTTACTCACACGTGGGCCAAGTGGTAGTTTCCAGAGGCATTTTTCTTGGGCCAACAACCAAATATGTGTCCAAGTATAGCATTGTTATTGAAATTCTTAGGGACACCATTTCACATGGTATCCTATATCTTGAGGTTCTATTGGATTCATAATTGGTAGTTTTACAATTGAATGGTGAGTACCATGTTCACAATCCCACACTTCTCTGACAGTTC
>SNQJ01S0021832.1:225723-263718 GCA_010110895.2 Picea sitchensis | reverse complement strand
AAGAAATTTTCTTGTTCAGAAAAAGAAGTAATGAACTTACAGATATTACTATGAACATGCATATGCATAGAATGATGAGTCATTTTAGTTTATTAATTTTTGGGTAATTGTGATTGAATTGCTAGGTGCAGGAAATTCTAAGATCACTGCATAAGATTTTGTACATATTGCAATTGAATTATGATGTACAATAAATATTGACAATTGTTGGAAGTATGCAATATGAAGCCTTGGAAAATGGTATTTAGTTTGTTGCTTGTGGAAAACCACAAGGAAGGTTTCATTCCTAATATGGAAACAACCAAGAAGAATTATGAAATGGAATTTCGTGTTTGGGGAAAAAGTTGAATTCCCTTTTGAACTAAGTTTGAGTTCCTAAATGAATTATTTTATGTTTCCTCATGATAACTAAATGTGTGCGATGCAGATGAGATGATGTTGATTAAAGTGGAATGTTGACTACAAAGAATAGCTCAGGAAGATGTTGATTGGAGACCTCTGAGGGAAGTTGAAACTCCGAGAGCCACGTTGCTTTGAGACTTCCAGAGTCGGCCTGTTGCTGAAACCCAAGGAAAGGGAGGTGTAATAGTCGATGGAATGTGTGACAGTGAAGGTGCACACTCCTGGGGTGGGACATGCATGTGGGGAAGAGAGACTGTTGGTTGGAATGCTGCTGGAGTTTGGTACGTTGGCCTAGACCATGTTGATATGGAAGTCTTCTCAATCAAAAGATAAGTATAAATTATCTATTCATTGTATGTTGTGTATCTTGTATACAGGTTATAATGTTATTAGAATTGCCTGTATATATATTGCATGTATGTTCTAATGTTTCTTCTGAATGAATAGGTGTATGAGCAGAGTGTTTACATTTGTGGAGTCATAGAACTACTAAGATTTTATCAATGGATGTAACATAGTGGATCTATAGACATTCGATGCTCTCAATGAGGTTTAATTGAAGCATGTAACAAGCAACAATAATCTGAATGCTTTCCAGAAGAAACTCTATGGAATAGAGAAATTGAGTTTCAACTGCAGTATGGATACCATAATTGGTGCTTTAAAGTAAAGCTGGACAATGGGCTTTCAATAGCTAAAGCTTGTAGATTTTGAAGAATTTTTGAATTATATATGTGTAAGTAAGTTGCACCGAGGACAGTGAAAAAATAAGGGTAGGGGATTGTAATACCCCAAGGATGAGCCCTAGTTGTATTTATGAATTGTAAACAAGTTTTGTAGGCTAGTGAGCCAAGTGTTAATAAACTGGTGGGCTTATGTGTTTATTATGCCGGAGAGCCTAAGTGTTAAAGGCCAGGAGCCTGATTTTGTATATGTAATTATGCGGATCATTAATAAAATATAAACATCGCTGCATGTAGATCGATCACAAAGAAAGAGTGATGGGGGGCTAAGCTTCCACAAGGTTGGGCAAGTCAGGGGGATAATTATTTGGACCTAGGGGCTAAGCTAGGGGGCTTACCTCTACAGGAATAATATTTTAATATTATTTCTCGAAGACTATGGTGAACATGATATGTTTTTGTTATCCTAAGTTCTTGGAAAGTGGGACATAGGCAAAATGGAGTGCATATAGCTCTAAGAAGACAAGTGTCGACCTAGGATCATGAAGTTAAAATTTGAAGTGTCAACTGAGTTGGGGGTTCACGATTCATTCTACCATCCTCCACCTGAAATAGTTGGCCTTAGACGTCGACCTCTAGTTACCTATGCACAGTTGAGAAAACAACTCATGGGAAGGAGGTTCACTTTCCATTTTCCCATCCATCGTCTAACCCATTGGGGCCTCTGTGTCTGCCCTTTGCATAATCTCACACATTTGAGAAACTAGTTGGGGAGGGAAAATCCGACTTGTGTGTCCTGTGAACACAGGTGTATCCACACTACAAATTCGAGTTTGTGCCTTAACCATTTGGGGTTGCTTCCTTGTGTTTTCCTGAGCCATGTTGTGTCTTAGCGTTAGGTTGTTTCCATTTTTTGTGTCCATAATTGTTTCCTGTTGCTGTTGTCACCCATATGCTAGCTGAATGCTGTTGCAGTATTTCTTAGGAGATGAATTGAAGAAACGGGTTGTCAGGCCTGTGAGAAACTCTCCCAGGTGAGAGAGTCTGCTGGGAAGTGAGTTCTCCTGGAAGGGAATCCTGTAGGAGATACAATCACTCAGACTTCTGGTCCAACCTGTTGTTGAAGATCAAGGTAAGGGAGGTGTACTGGCCGATGGAATTGTAGTAGTGAAGGTGTACTCTCCTGGGGTGGAGCAGGCATGTGGGGAATGAGGATCTATGAGTTGTGGGCATAAGTGGCTCCTGGTATAAAAGATCCTTCCTTTTTCTTTTTGCAAATTCCTTGTTGTCCATGCCAAGCCTAGAATTTCCTTGCCCGGTGGAGTTTAGTCCTAGCTCGGGGGTGACCTACTGCTAAGAGTGATGAGTAGCACGGTCTAAGGCTGGGAGGTTCATGGAAGGTCTGCACACATTTGGTGGATTTAGTCCAGTTAAAAGATAAGTATCATTGTTGTGCTTAATTATGTATTTTGTGCATGTTTTTTGATGCTTGAATGTTATCGTGTATTCTGTTGCATGTGGATTTACTATTTATCTTGTTTGAATATGAACCAGTAGAAGTAATTATGTGTTATCATGATTAAGTGTTTTAAATTCATTAAAATGCATATATATTATATAAGCTGTAAATTTCGCGTGGTAGCATTACCCAGTCTCTGGAGGGACGGGGATGTTACATGTTAGTGTTAGGTTCTTGCATTTCTTTTTCTTGTTTGTCTGCCCTTTTCTGTTTTTGACTCAGTAGTTTAAAGATTTTGAGTCTTGTTTTTATACCTTGTCAAGCCTTCTGGCTTTGTCTTTCATTATTTTCTAAAATTTTTAAGGTTGTATACACACCTTACTGTGCATACACTCACATACATATGCACTTTTTATTTGATACAATCGTGTACATATGCATCCTATCTTTTGTATAGTTGTGTACATATCTTGAGTAAGAGTTTTTACTCGTCTCATCCTTTCTGGATTTTATGGCTTGGTTTTTTGGGATGTTTGTTGGGTCCTATGACTCTGCCCGACCTACTTTTAGTTACATAAATAATATAAGTTAGATATTTTTACAAAGAAAATCAAAAGAATTTTGTTTCTTTATTTCATGCTTCAAACTTATTTGGGTAATCTGAAGGTTATTTTCTTGACTTTTCCTATCTTGTGTTGTTCCATTGATCCATTTTATAGTCTGAATATTCTGTCTTAGTTATCTTTTCTTTTCTACCTAAAAATTACACTAGTTTTCCATTTTCATTTTTCTTTAAAAAACAAATAGAAAAAAAAATAGGAAGTTTGCTTTGTTCTTATTTCTTTCAGTGTTTACCCTTTATATCGCTGAGAAGAAAAGTTTTTTCTAAGCACACTTTCTTATCTTGTGTGTATTTCTTTCAAAATATTACTTATATTCTTGAAACACTTTGAGTCTTTGTGTGTTTTTAGTCATAGTTTCAATGAAAAAGAAAATTTTAGTTTTGCTTATTTTTGAATAGTTGCATTGCATTCAATGAAAATTACATTGATTTTTGCATTTTCATCTAAAGTGAAATATATTACTTATATTTCATTGAAAAGGATTGCATTGCATTGAAAAGTTAAATAATTTGCATTTTAAAGCATTCCTTAACACTTTTGTTTCTATTGTAGAATACGTTTATTCTTAAAAACAACGTTCTTAAGTGTTTCATTTTCTATTAAGTCTCAAAATATCACTAAGTTTCATGTCTGTAAACCTTTGAGTAAACAACACTTATAAAACTAATGGATAATTTAAAAGAAAATAGACTTTTGTTTGTGGGGTATACAAACTAGTCTAGGTATAGGGCCTTGGATTAAGATTGGAGAGATAACTCTCCTAGGCCATTGAAAAAACATAGGATTCTGAGTTAGGGAGAGAGAAATATAATTGTCTCAAAGTTGTGGTTGGGAAACTCCTCTAACACAGGATCCAAACAAAAGATCATGTGAGGAAGAGTGGAGGAGATAACCCCTCTGAGACTTGATGAAGTGTAGTGGAGAGATCGTATATGGGGGTTTCATTAGGTCCTTTACCTCCCTGATAGGTGGTGCTTTCAGAGATTCAATATTTTCTACCCTACCCATATGTTTGATCCCTACTATCTATTGTTCCCCCAGATTCTATTTGAAAGTTGGTATTCATAGTTTCTTTTCCTGGGTATCTCATAGGTGACTGCAGGGTTTTTCCCATGATACCTAAAGAAAATGTCATATCACATTAGAAATACCCTTGGGGGGTTCCCCACAAAGAAAGTTACTTGAACCAGGTGGGGTAGGTAAGTAGATATCAAGGTAATTTCTTCACACTCCTTCGTTCTACTTCCACGAGACTTAATCAACTTGTGTCATTGTCTAGAAGGGCCTTTACCTAAATTATTTACTATTATAGTCTCAGGACCTCATCCACCTAAGCTGGAGTACTGAAGAAGTATTTTTTGTTTCTTTTTTCCTTAGGAAATTTTGTAGTGGTGTTCTCTTTGTGTGTAGTTGGACTTAGTGAGTTAGTTGGTAGCTACCTTGAATCGTTGATTTAAAGTTGTTGAACAACTAATTCATCAGTCTTGGAGGCTTCAAGGCCTTCGATAGAAAGAGTAAATTCTTCACCACCTCCTCCGAGGTATCGACAAGACCAATCTAGTGCCTTTTTACCAACTGGTCATGTTGATATTTTCAATATTGAGACTACAAAATAGAATGCTTCTACACTAGAGGTTACAAATATATCAAATATTGAAGCCAAAGGCTTCATCAAACCTTTTAACTCTTCGTTAATTGGATCAGACAATCTATTTTTAATTTATATTCCTACCTCCAAGTTAGGTAGCACTGATAATCATCCTCTTTGGTGGGATGGTATGCATAAAACTGTGAATATGCCAGGGTTTGGGGGCCCTTCAAACCCGATTTTGGCTATATTTAGGGGAGGGATTTCACCTTTTCACCCTTCCACCCAGACAAATAATGTGGCTCAAGCCATTGTATCTACGTCGATTAGTATCTCTATTCCACTGATTTCCAGGTCCACTCAACCTTCAAGTGTTACTCCTTTGTCGATGTTAGTTTCTATTTCTTTTATGTTTAGAATGTTGTTTATAGGAATGGAAAATGCTATGGCTAGTTATCAATTAATCAATAAGAATCCTAACTTTGGGGCAGAGAGTTCTTCAAATCCATTGCAAGGATTTTCTTGGGGTGAAAGTCATACCCCTCCATCATTTCCTTTGCTCGTAAGTGGGTATTTCCTGTATTCTAGGCCTAATCCCTTTACAGGATCTATTGGTCCCATGAGTAGAGGATATCAATCCTCTAACATACCTTCAATTTCAAACCCTTTCACTTTTTATGGTGGTTTTGCAAGAAATCCCTTCCCTTAATTTGGAATGATAGTATGGGAAAACATTAAACTTGTTGGATTTATCAAAACTAATGAATGACTCAATGTGCTAGGATCCAAATTGGCCACCGGTCCCCACCAAATACACCTCAAACATCTCTAAGTTCAAAGGAAATTTTGGTGAGGATCCGAGAAATCATGTAACAAAATTTCACCTATGGTGCTTGTCAAATTCATTGAATGATGACTCCATTCAATTATGTCTCTTTCAAAACACTCTTATGGTAGTTTCTACAAAATGGTACATCGATCTATAGGGGTCGACTTTTCATATCTTTCATGATTTGGCATTGGTTTTCTCAACCATTTTCAACTTCCAATTTGTTCTGATGCCGATATTGCTTTATTGTTTACCCTATAACAAGGCTAGGCCACTCACATCTCAAATTACATACAAGAGTTGCAAAGGGAAAAAAAAAGGATGATGAAGTCCATGATTCCTTATGAATTCATGATAGAGTGGTTTCTCAAATACTTGTTGTTGTATAAATCCAATGATGTTTACAGATAGGGGATATCCTCTAAGGAGGAAGCCATTTTTATGGCCCAAAAGTTGTATATGATATATTCTAAGTATGGGATCCTATACAAGAAATTTTCGGATGCAGCACAGTCAAGTACTAACCCTACAAAACCAAAGTCTGGACTACATGCCGATGACATTATTGGTTATGTAAATAACACTACCACATATTTGGTTGTGATCTAGATGAAATACATGACTATTCATGAAATTTCGGTTGGTCAAGTTATGACTTCGACCATTCCCACTCTCCAATTTTCGAATCTAAATTATATGCAATCAACGAATATGTAGGGTAACCAACAACCTAGAGGAAAAAGAGTAAAGATAAGAAAGGAGGTGTGAACAATAATGAAAACACTAAATATAATTATAATGACAGAGGGGATAAGAAATAAGCTATGAAGGTGAATTTTCCATGTAAACTTTGTAAGGAATATCACCTTTTCCCACCAATTCCCCAAAATGGAAGATTCCTATCGTTGGTTGACACAACAATAACATGTTGCGTTGACTAACTCGTTCCCTCAAGGAAACAATATGTTGGAAGGATCTTCCAGTGTAAATATGAAAGAGGGCACCCAAGGTGTGTCCTTTCAAGAAGGTACTATGCCATTCATCAATATGGAGGGATTGGATGTATATGTGCTAACAAGGGCCCATGATTATGGTAAACTTGAGTTTACATATAAAGTAAAAGAAACTCCCAAGCCTCAGAATTCTATTCATATAGAGAAGCCTAGGGATATGAAATGCCATGCATACTATAAGGTGTGTATAATAATTCATCACACAACCCTAATGCTTGATTCATTCCAAACTACTCTATTGTTGAGGACTTGGATTAGACACCTTGTAAAATGTCAGCGCTCGAGGTGATCCATATTTTTCCCTCACAATGAAGAACATTTATATCTTCTATAGGAGCTACTAATTCATCGATATTATAGGTAACCAAGTTTGACACCATGGATGTCAAGCCTCACCTTCCATATCATGTCACCTTTCAGATTAATTTCATGCATTCCAAGCACATTATTGGAAGGACTATTGTTGATGAAGGTTCTTTGACATGTGTAATGTCGTTATCTTTTTGGAAAGAAATTGGATCTATTGAGTTCACTCCATCTCCAAATTTCATCACTACATTTGATGGATGATATTTTAGTCCACAAGGGATTATCTCCTCCTTTCGATGATATTTTATCACAAGGATTATCTCCTCCTTTCACCAATTAGCTGACTGGGGAATCACTGTAGGGAATCGCCTTCGCAGAAGTGGAATTGGTTGATACTCTACTCGACTACAACATGTTATTAGGAATGACATGGAAATATGAAATGATGATTTTCGTATCCTCGGTCTTTCAATTTTTATGCTTCCCTCATGAAGGGAAAATTTTAACAATTAACTAAATATCATTTGCTTACTTTGACTTTGTGGCAGCTATTTGATCCACATTCCCGTTGATTAGAAACTCTCAGACTATAATTGAGAGCATTGGCGTTGAGATGTATTCTTATTTGATGGGACCTTTTAACTTCTCAACACTAATTTTGTATATTAGTTGTTTCATTTTTATACCAATAGTCAAGATCTTCTATTCCTATGATTCAAGTGAATTAATTTTGAACGATGTATTTTGATCCCTAGGATTTACCCTCTCCATATGATTTGGTGGAAGGTATTCTCCATGCCATCATGACCATGCCATTATCTGCAACTACGATAGCTTATCAAGTTATTCAACAAGCTATTGTAGATTAAAATCCCACTCCTTCATGGATGGAAGATGTGGATCAGCTTGTAGAGCCCATCTAGGCCCTAAATTATTCTAACTTGTTCAATTTCCTTGATACTATTTTTGTTATGATGAATATATTCTTGAGGAAATGATGTGTCTTGAATGACCTTGGGAGGACTTACATCATTGATATTATTTCCTCTAAGAACTTAGTAAAGTGGAGAATAGAGAATTTCAATCGAATTTGAGTGGAGGTGTTGATCACCCCATGAACCCCTTAGCTAAAAATGGTGTGTATGCTAAGGGAAAAATGAAAAATATATAACAGACAATTCCAGTTAAAGTCTCTAGAACCCTGACATTGTGGAGAATGTGGTTATCGATGCAAACAGTTCCTCAAAAGATATTTTCACATACACTTCCTTGTTCAAGCAATTCCATGATGTTTTCACCTAGTCATATGAGGAAATGTCATGCATAGCCCCCATGAAACTTGTTTGACATAAGTTATAGCTGGTTAGAAAAAATAAAGGAGGAAATGATTAAGGGGGAGGTAGATAAATTTATCAAGAATGGTTTCATATATCTAGTTCCCCTTACTGAATGGGTGTCAAATCCCATTCCAGTGGATAATAATAAAGGAACCATTCATGTTTATATGGACTTTTTGGATCTAAATAAAAACTGTCCCAAAGACAACTTCCCCATGTCATTCATTGATTATATTATCGATGAAATATTTTCTTTCATGGAAGAATTTTCAAGCTATAATCAAATCTAGATTCGACCTGAGGATCAACAAAAAACAAAATTTATATGTCCTTGTGGTACATTCGCATATCGTAAGATGCCTTTCGACCTTAAAAATTATGGGGCTATGTTCCATCAGGATATGCCTTTCTCTTTTAACGATCTCAAAATTATCGTTGAGGATTATCTTGATGATCTCACTACTTTCTCTCACAAGAGAGTAGATCAACTGAATCATCTTTAACTTGTGTTTGAAAGATGGAGATATTATCATATTCAATTAAATACAAATAAGTTCATCTTATGTGTCATATTAGGGTGTCTTATAGTATTTGTTGTTTCAAATAGGGGGATCATGGTCTATTCGTTAAAGGTTGAGGTAATAATTATATTTCCTCCCCCGCAAAATATTTAACAACTTCAAAGTTTGCAAGGAAAATAAAACTTACTTTGTCAATTTATTAACAATTATGTTGACATCACCAAGGGCTTCATGTGTTTTCTATAAAAGGGGGTCCCTTTTATTTGGTATGAGTTTTTTCAATGATCTTTTAATGCACTCAAAATAGTTGTTGTTTTTTCTCCCTTGCTTAGCCCTCCATACTACAACATTTTTTTTTTTTTTTTTATATATTGTAGCAGCAAAATCCATTGTTGGCATGGTTCTAGTTCAAGAATATGATGTGATCCAAGAGAACATCATTTACTATCTCTTTCAATGTTTGATTGGTCCCGAACTTAATTAGTCTCACATCGATAAAGTTGTATTTGGAATCCATACATATTGTCTATAGGATTTGACATTACATTGTTTTAAGCAATACTACTATAACTGAAAAAATCAATACATTCCAATACATTCTCACATAATGAATAATTGGGAGAAATACAATAAATGGATCATCATATTGTAGGATTTCTATTTGGACTTTGTTTTTTCTAAGTCCAATAAGTTTTTAGTATTTATCGAACTTCTGTCAAAGTTCCCCAAGGAGGGTGAGGACACTGTTATTACAATCTCATTTCAAAATGACCATTTCTTTCTTATCTCTCGCAGTGACCCTTGTTATGGTTATATCCTCGTATATATCCATAATTTAAAGTTCTCTTCTCATTATTCGCTAGATGAATGGTGTCATATTCACCACCAAGCAAATAATTACCTCATTATTGGTGACACTTTGTATTTTCGGGGATTTGATTTGATCCTCCATAATTATTTTAATCACGAGGAAACAAATATTGTTCTTAATGATTTCCATAATGGATAATGTGGTGGTAATTTTTCTAGGTTGTAAACAAATCAAAAAATCATGCATGCCAGATACTTTTGGCTGACAATATTCAAGTATTTCATTGTGTTAGTGAAAGGATGTCACCCTTGTCAAATATTTTGTAGGAAGACGCAGGTGCATCCTAATCCTTTGTTTCCAGTCATCACCATCGCTCCATTCACCAAGTGGGGGATATATTTCATGACATGCCACCCTCCTTCGGCTAGAGGGAATTGTTATATTATTATGGTCATCGACTACTTTGATAAGTGGGTGGAGGCCATGCCTACATTTGGGAATGATGATGAGAGTGCAACGATATTCATATTCAATAAAATCATTTCCATGTTCAGAGTTTCAAAAGATATTGTCACTAACCATGGAAATTAATTCTAGAAACAAATGATGACGTTATTAGCATCAAAGTTATGTTTCATGTAGGAGAATTCATTTCCTTATTATCCTTAGTTGGATGGTCAAATATAGGCTATCAACAAGTCACTCAAGACCATCCTTCAACAAACTATCAATGCAAGAAAATCAAATTGGCACCTAATGATTTATCTGACATTATGGGCCTACTGGACTTCGGTTAGTACTACTATGAGCTTCTCACATTTCCAAATCATTCATGAGGTGGAGGAAATGTTTTCAATTGAATGCGAAATACCTTCACTAGATATCATTGTTGAGATTCTTCATGACAAAACATAATTAGAAGCGTGTCTCGTTCATTTGGAACATCTCGATGAGAAGCATCACGATGTGGCCACTGTGAAAAAAGTACAAAAGGAACATGTTAAGAGTCAATATCATAAGTCATTCCACCCAAGGATATTTTCTGACAAAGATTTTGTCTTGGTCTATGATTAATAAAAGGATGCTTTACAGGAAAGAAAATTCAATCCGATGTGGGATGGTCCTTACATTGCGAGGCATGCCCTATGGAAAGGATCTTATGAATTATCAAATTACGAATATAATGTGCTATCAAAGCCCAAATCTGGGCTCTATGTCAAGAGGTATTATTCTTGAGCATTGATGCTCAAGCATCTATCCCTTTGTCATTATTATATATTGGTAGTATTTAGTACTAGTTTTTGTTCTTTCTCTTTTCCTTTTGGTGTGCTTATCGTGATTTTTATTGGTTGGAGTATTTCATGAGAGTATTCAGTTTTCTTAGTGTTTTTGGATGGTGCCACCTGTCACACTCAAAACCTTTCCTCCACCTCCTGGGTGATTTACTCACACGTGGGCCAAGTGGTAGTTTCTAGAGGCATTTTTCTTGGGCCAACAACCAAATATGTGTCCAAGTATAGCATTGTTATTGAAATTCTTAGGGACACCATTTCACATGGTATCCTATATATTGAGGTTCTATTGGATTCATAATTTGTAGTTTTACAATTGAATGGTGAGTACCATGTTCACAATCCCACGCTTCTCTAACAGTTCCTTCAAGTACATATTATAGAACATTCATTTGATTATATTACATACATCCACATTTCTAGGAGTTCTAATATATATATATATGTTGGGCGCATGCCCATTTTGGAATAAAGAATAATTTTGGAGAATAAAGCACAAGACAACTGGTAGGAAAAACAACATGCGCAAGGTAGACACACATGCAGAGGAGGAAAGCATGCGAGGCACACATGCAAGAATACTTAACCATGATAGGGTTAAGGTTTTGGTAAGAGGATGTAATGGCTAGTAAGCCAAGAACATGTATAAATAGGTACCTAGGAGGTCTAGGTCGGGGTTCTTCGATGGAGGAGTTGGATGTCATGTTGTTTTTTCATGGTTATTATGTTGTTTCTATGATCTAATTTGTAAGTTGTTGAGATGAACAGAGGGATTAAGATAAATATTTAGGGTTAGGTCACTGGCTAAGGATCCTGGTGTGATCTAGTCCTCCTCATTGTAAATCTCGACCGGTTTTAATGGGGAGTTGTAATGCGCGAGGCACTATAGTTTTGGAACCATAATAATAAAAGAGCAGAGCAACAAAATATTTTTGGATGTAGCCGAGGAGGGGTGAACCATGGTAGATCATGTGTTATGTGATTGAATGTTATCTTGTTGATGGTTATATGTTAGACAAATGAATGAATGAATTATTTAGATTTGATATTTTACATGAATGAGTAAGAATGACAGATTAATCAAGGTAATTTGAATGTTAGATTAAATAAATGAATATCACTAAGTTTAATCGAATATCCCCACTCATTTCCTAGGATGAAAGAACCTGAGCATTGAAGCCACCCATAAGAACTATCTCGGGTGAGACTACACAATGCATCCTATGCATTTTGTTGCCTTTTATTTTACCAAGAGGGGCAATAGTTTTAGGGGGGATTTGTTGGAAACCATAGTATATATGAACCTATGTTAGCCTAAGAATGGTAGCAAGAGTGAAGTATAAACCAACAAATGGTTTTGTTTCCGGTTGGAATAGAATGGGATTGAGTGAATGAGAATTGTTGAAGAAGTGTCAAAATAATGTCAGATCTAGTGACATGACATTAAAAGAATGAGAATATAAAAGGGGATGTTGAGACTGTGGAACCCAATGAAGGCAGAGATTGAGATCTGGTTGAAAAAAAAAGAGCTATAATTTTCATAGAAAGATAACAAAAAACCGAATTTAACACTGCACAAATATTTGGAAAAGTACGTATTCAGAATTACATGAAGTATTTTTCTGTGATCTCCCACATGTGTTGCATGAGTGGATATTAAGGTTAAAATATAACCACCTTACAAATCAGATCAAACAACTAGAGTGGAATCTTGTGGAGATCGTGCGGTTACAACAAGTTGACAATAAATTTACGCGGGCAGTAGATTTCTGGTTAGACAACATTGTTGCAGGATTTATCACATAATTTGGAGTAGATACTGTGAATTCTTACATCGCACAAGAGAAAGAGTTCCTGAAGGGACCTCGAGGTAGGTATATCATATCGATGTATACTTCCATAAAGATGTTACTATATAAGAAAGGTGTAATGAAAATGGCCTCAGAAAAATAAATTTCCATGCATGCATGGGGGAAGGGGGGAAGCACTGACAAGAGATGAAGAAATGGAGGAAGAGATGGATAGAGGAAAGAAGGAGGAGGCCTTGGATCCTATCACGATGGAGGAAGACTAGATGAATAAGATCATCGCAATAGATGAAAGTGTTAGCACTCTGTATATTTGTTCGACTAATAAAACAAATGACATAGGTAATCTACAAACTAACTTTAGGTTGGATTCTGACCCTTCCAACCAGAGAGGTCTCTCTCAAACATGTAGAGACCGAAAATACTCAAAACTATTTGGCAATGGATACATAGAGGTTAGATTCTAAAATAGGACAATTTTTTTTAGGTTTTTAAAAGGGTTGGTAGGACAAACAAGAGGAAGAAAACATTGGGCAATGGGGTCAAATCCTGAGATATACTATGAATATTAATACAACTAGTGTACTCCTGAGGGAACGAAGGCAAAGTAAGCATATCCTTCAACAATAAATAGTATTTAGATGATGGAAATACATAAAAGATAAAATCCCATTACAAATGAGAGCATCAAACAAAGATGAATTATCAATTGTAACTTTAGAAGAAATAACATCAGGATGACTACAATGAACATAACACTTAACAGAGAGTGAATTATGGACCTATAATCATTAAACAAGACAACTGCATTAACTATATTAAAGGAGCATCTATCAAGGATGAATTCCAATCATGTAATCTTAGCTATGCTTAGAAGAAATAATATAAGTGAAATGAATGTGAACTAGAGGAAAAAACACTAAATAATACATCGTGATGAATCTTAGCTATCAAAAGCACTATACTATTGTATTAATTCATAAGGACATTTTGAGAAATTTACACACAACCCCTTCGCCTTCTTGGATGAAAGTCCCCCCCTTTCTCTACTATTTTACAATGAAATATATAGCACTAAAGGCCCCTTATAGCTCACAACTTAGAACTCCAACCCCTTTCCCAAAATGGAAACAGTTACAAATAGAACATGACACATTTTAACTGATCTCCTGCTTTTCAGCAGAAAAATAGGTTTCAAAATGCCACCTGTAATTCTCAAACCATAATAGCTGTGTAAAGTTTGAGAGTGGTTGTTTTTATATAAGCTTGTTCTAAATAAAATCCTCTCTTAGTTTCTTGAAATTCATCTCTAGCTGGCAGAAATACCTATCACAAAAAAATGTCTCGAACAAGAAATCATGAAACTGAAAAATAGGGCTCCAAGTTTAATTTGAATCTCCCAATCCATGACACCTATGTAAGAAATAAACATGGTTAATGTTCATGGGTTTGTGCTTGACAATAACCTCCTTTGAATTTTAAAAATTCATTATGGTTCACCCAGAAATCATCTTGTAAATCTTCTTTTCTCCTCAACTGCTTCAGAAACTGACTGCCACATTCTCTTTGAAATGCCACTTTTTCTTTTTTTAAATCTAATTTTATTTATCCATATTCTCCTTAAATATTTGGGAATAATATATTTGAATAAAAATAATTACCAAATATTTTTTATCCTGTAAAATTAAATTTCCATATTTTAATTCATGCCCGTGGTTTTGAAAAACCATTTATTGCTTGCTTCCCATGGTTTTGAAAACCATGTCTTGTCTTTCCCAATAAATATTTACCATTTCACTGTGAAAACTATTTACTGGTTTGTTTCCTGTGGTTTTGAAAACCATTTCTTATAAACCATCTTTGGAAAATATCCCTTAATCTTCCCCTTTTACTTCTGTAGAAGTTTTCACCGTGAGTAAAACTTTCTTTATAGCATTGGAAACTTCATGGTTTATTTCGAAACATACTTCTAGAAAATTCATCTTCATTTTACCTCGTAAATACTCACACCACTCATTTATAAATTTAAATCAATATGAAAATTGATATTGCGATAGTATTTCAGAGCTTGCGGAGAGTGGTTTTAATACTTACCACTCCATCTCACAAAATGCATCATGTAGTAACACATACTCCAACATAAAACATAGTGGTTTGGATTTTGGGACCACTTTAAGAATTTAACCCTCGTTTACTTTCAACCCCTGAAGTGGATATGAGCCCTCCATCAACCCTTTGACTTTTCCACATTAAAATATTAATTGAGATTCGTGCCCATGGCTTGACGTGAATATTTTGGATTAAATATTAATATAAATATTTAATATCAAAATATTTATATTAATAATTTATAAACTCTTTTCCATTTTCTGAGGAATTTGGGCATACGAGGTTCATCACATGACTTTGTGGATACGATAAGGGAGCTGAATCTTAATAAAAGGAATATTTTTAATTTTCAACAGGAATATGATAATAAGGGTAAAAATGAATGAAGTGATGGGACCAAGGAATTTAGATAAGCATTAAGGCTAGATATAGGTTTGGGATATTTTCCAATTTTGACTCATGGAGGACATGAATATTTTGGATGATTAGTTGAGTGAAGGATTTAGGTGATGGGAGCTTGACGGAGCTGGTGAAAAAGTTTTAAAATCTGAGTGGAAAGATAACACAAGGGAAAGATGCTTTGAAAAAATTAATACAAATTAGCATGTGATAACATGGGCTCCAATGGGGATGCTATCCTCCCAGTGAGGTACCAAAGAACTCGTAGACACAGTGCCTGATCCATTGGGCTTCTCCCAAGAAATGTGTGTACCCTACTTTGACCTATCACCAATATCCACTGAAAACCCAAGTCTGTACACTGCTCTCAACTGAAAACTGAACACAAATACACCATTACAATCTAGATGTACACACTGCTGAAAACCCAAACTGAAAACTGCTTGACCAACAAGCTTATTTGCACACTCCTATCTACTCTAAAAATGCTGAAATTAATACTCAATCAAGTGATGCTAAAGTTCCAATGCAACCAATCAAGCAATTGGCTTCCCGATTGTCCTCTGCTCACATTTTTCTTAAGCATATAGACAAATGTAAAAGATGGCAACTGAAAACAAAAATTGAATCCAAAATTTGAGCTTATGAATGAAAAAAATTCCTCCTTCACTGATGATTGTAATAGGATGACCACAGGATCTTGAAAAAAATGAAAAATCATTTCTTCTTGATGAACACAAACAGAAAGACAAGCCTCTTTCATAAGTGTTTGTTGTTCTTTCTCTATTTCTTCAGTTCTGAAAACCTTGTCAAAAGAAATCGAAGTAATAGGTTTGTCTACTCTTCCATGCATATCAACAAAAACGTTCATACTTCCTTGAACATCTTCAAATATGACAACCATATTATGTGAATCAAGGCTATCCTCTTGTTCATCAAACAATTTTGATTTGGTTTTATTAACCTTTGAGAAATTTTCTTGAGGACTGTCATTTTGAATTTCAAATGAATGAAGGGAAATAAGTTCCTGCTCATAATATTCTTGCAAATGTGAAAAGATAATAGCATGAACTATTTCACATTCTATCGTTCCAATGGATGCATTTTCAAAACCATTATTTTCAAAGGAATCAAATAAAACAACTGCCTCTTCATTATCTTTCTGTATTCTGATTGAAAAGTGGCATACACAGTTTTGTTGCTTTCCTGAAACTCTATGTCATTTGTTGGTTCACTGCTTGAGATCTCCATAAATTTAGTTTCAGAAACCTCATCCATGTATAGGCTACTTAGAATTTGAATAACCACATCATTCACAGAGGAAGAAAGACAACTTTGAAACACTTTTTCTGGCTGGAAATCTTGCTGAATATCTTCATCAAGTTCAAGAGAAGGAAAATGAATTTTAGCAACAATTTCTTGATCAGCTTCATCTCCAGCTAAATGAGGAGCTAATGTTTGTTGTTGGGATGAATATTCATAAAGGGATTCTATGAGTTCATAATTCATACACCCTTCATTACCAAATTGTTTTTCAAGGTACTTAATGAAATGTTCACAAAATTCACAACAATCATCAAACACCAAGAATGAAGGATTAGATTCGCCATAATACTTAAAGAATGTTATGTGGAAATACTTAAGAGAGTATAAGATCCCTGGTTTTAAACTTTCATACCATAATCTTGATTTCCCCTCTAGAGTATCCATAAAAAAATTCATCAAACAATCCTCATGAAATTCAACCCACAGCTTACATATGTGCATGTGAAATCTAATCAAGTGCAAGGAAAAATAATTTCCTTTCCCATCTTTGAATTTAGGAAAATAAGATTGTCAATCTATGTGAGGAATATGATTTGGAAAGTTGGGAATATGAGATAGATTCATTGGAGCATACCTTGTAGATTTGTGATCCATTTTGAAGTAGTGGAGTCATCAATAAAATATTTAGGCTACTGAGTCTTTATATAGTGGAGTTACCATGAAAATTTTGAATTCTAGATTCTTGAAAATGGAGCCGCTAGGTGAATGATGTACAACCTTTCTATGTATGACTACTTTTCACCATCAGTACTCATATCTGAACTTTTTCATTTATCCCGGGGAACATTGCACCTTCTCTCCCAAACAACGTCGCCAAAATGTTAGCACTCTGTAAATTTGTTCGGCTGATAAAAAAAATGACAGAGCTAACCTACAAACCAACTTTAGGTTGGATTCTGATCATTCCAATGAGATAGGGATCTCTCAAACATGTAGATACTGAAAATAATAAAAAATATTTGGAATTGGACACACAGAGGTCAGATTCTGCAATAGGACATGTTTGTTTAGTTTTTTCAAAGGGTTGGCAGGAAAAACAAGAGGAAGAAAACATTGGGCAATGGGGTCAAATCTTGAGATATACTATGAATATTAATACAACTAGTGTACTCCTGAGGGAACAGAGGCAAAGTAAGCATATCCTTCAGCAATAAATAGTATTCATATGATGGAAAGACAAAAAAGAGAAAATCCCATTACAAATGAGAACATCAAACAAAGATGAATTCTCAATTGTAACTTTAGAAGAAATAACATCAAGCTGAATACAATGAACAAAGCACTTATGAGAGAGTGAATTTTGGACCTATAATCATTAAACATGACAACTGCATTAATTATATGAAAGAAGCATCTATCAAGGATGAATTCCAATTATGTACTCTTATCTATGCTTAGAAGAAATAAGAGAAGTCAAATGAATGTGAACTAGAGGAAAACACACTAAAGAATACACCATGATGAATCTCAGCTATCAAAAGCATTGTACTACTATATTAATTCATAAGGACATGCTGAGAAATTTATACACAGTCCCTTCGCCTTCCTAGCTAAAAGTCCTCCCCTTTCTCTAATCTTTTAGAATGAAATATATAGAACTAAAGGCCCCTTCCAACTCACAACTTTGAACTCCAACCCCTTTCCCAAGATAGAAACAGTTACAAACAAAACATGACACGTTTTAACTAATCTCCTGCTTTTCAGGAGAAAAAAAGGCTTCAAAATGCCACCTTTAATTCTCAAACCGTAACAACTGTGTAAAATATGAGATTATTTTCTTTAGATAAGCTCGTTCTGAAGAAAAACTTCTTTCAGTTTCTTGAAATTGATCTCTAGCTGGCCGGAATACATGTCACAAAACATGTCTTGAACATGAAATGATGAAACTGAAAAATAGGGCTCCAAGATTCCTTCGAATCTCCCAATTTGTGACACCTGTGTAAAAAATGAACAAGGTTAATGTTCTTGGGTTTGTGCTTGAAAATAAACTCATTTGAATTTTAAAAATTCATTATGGTTCACCCAAAAATCATCCTGTAAATCTACTTTGCTCCTCAACTACTACGGAAACTGACTGCCACATTCTCTTTGAAATGCCACTTGTTCTTTTTTCAAATCTAATTTTATTTATCCATATTCTCCTTAAATATTTGGGAATAATATATTTGAATAAAAATAATTCCCAAATATTTTTTATCGTGTAAAATTAAATTTCCATATTTAATTCATGCTCATGGTTTTGAAAAACCATTTATTGCTTGTTTCTCGTGGTTTTGAAAACCATGTCTTGTTTTTCCCAATAAATATTTACCATTTCACTGTGAAAAATATTTACTGGTTTGTTTCCTGTGGTTTTGAAAACCATGTCTTGGAAACCATCTTTGGAAAATATCCCTTGATCTTCCCCTTTTACTTCTGTAGATTTTTTCCACCGTGAGTAAAAATTTCTTTATAGCATCAGAAACTTCATGGTTTATTTTGAAACGTACTTCTGGAAAATTCATCTTCATTTTAACTCGTAAATACTCACACCACACATTTATAAATTTAAATCAATACAAAAATGATATTGTGATAGTATTTAGGAGCTTGCAGAGAGTGTTTTTAATACTTACCACTCCATCTCCCGAAATGCATCATGTAGTAACATGTACTCCAACATAAAACATAGTGGTTTGGATTTCGGTACCACTTTAAAAAATTAACCCCCATTTACTTTCGACCCCCAAAATGGATATGCCCCCTCCATCCACCCTTTTAATTTTCCACATTAAAATATTAATTGAGATTCATGCCCATGACTTGACGTGAAGATTTTGGATTAAATATTAATATAAATATTTAATATAAAAATATTTATATTAATAATTAATAAAAAAAAATCCATTTTCTAAGGACTTTGGGCATATGAGGTTCATCACATGAATTTGTAGATAGGATAAGGGAGCTTAAGCTTAATAAAAGGAATATTTTTAATTTTCAATGGGAATATGATAATAAGGGTAAAAATGAATGAAGTGATGGGACCGAGGAATTTAGATAAGCATTAAGGCTAGATATAGGTTTGGGATATTTGCCAATTTTGACTCATGGAGGAAATGACTATTTTGGATGATTAGTTGAGTGAAGTATTTAGCTGATGGAAGCTTGACGGAGCTGGTGAAAAAGTTTTAAAATCTGAGTGAAAAGATAGCATAAGGGAAAGATGCTTTGGAAAAATTAATAAAAATTAGCATGTGATAATAGAAAGAATGTGGAGTGGAGTACCCTACCAATATAAGATGAAAAAAAAGAAGAGAGCCATAACCGCGAGGGAAGGCTTGGAAAGCGATGAAGAAGAGGTAGAGGATCTCCAATTTGTGGAGCGGATTGAGGAAATCCTACACACGACATATGAAAGGAAGACAAGAGGTCCAAGAGATGAAACTGGAGGAAAAACTCCTATCCATATCAGTGTCAGTTTCAAACCCATAAACTCATGTGTGACTAATACACTAGAAAGAACACCACCATTTAGACAACCATATTTCAGTGGCAGAAACGCAGTAGGAAGTACATCTACACATGGAGAAACAACTAGGGGAGCCAGTTCAAAAGGTATTTCTCAAGAATATACACCGCGCACAGGTGGTAGTTTAGCATTCAGGATGGCAGAACATGATCCCACCATCAAGTTACTAGAATTAAAGGGAGAGGCATCGGAGGACCCTGAGAAGCACTTATTCATCTGTGAAAAGATATTGGAAGAAAAGAAGATCACATATGAGGATACCAAACTTGCATAGTTAGCCATCACATTAAGAAACCACACACTGGATTGGTACATGAGATTAGCTACAAACAGTCCACGAGGAACAACCATAATAATTGTGGATATCAAGAAGTTGTTGATAAATGAATTCCAAAATCCTAGCTCAGAGGATCAGTACATGAACGAGACGATAGAGATCAGGTAGAAACCAGGAGAATCTATCTGGGAGATAGACCAGAGGTTCAAACAATTGAAGGGAAAGATGAAAGATGTCATGACATATATGCAACATAGGAATATTTTTGTGACTTCACTACTACCACACTTGAAATACCCTTTGAGACAACAGAAGTTTCAGACCCAGGAAGAGGCTCTGCAGGTAGCCTTGCAACTAGAAGAGAAACAATATCAGAAGATAGATCCAATAATAGAGGAGCTCAAGGAGGACCTGAAAAATCTAAAATTTCAATTAAACCAAAGTAAGAGTAAGGACAAAAGAGAAGTTGTTTGGTGTACCACATGTAGCATAAAAGGACATCACAACAATGAGTGCCCAAAATTCGCATAGTACATGGAAACAAGATTGCCAAACCCTTTTATAATAGGAGGACTATGTTGTGAGATCTGTATGACACAGGGGCATGATCCATATCATTGTCCAATGATGAAAAAATACCAGACAATGCCTAAGTGTTCATATTGCAACTTCTGCAAGTCAGTAGGCCATGATGACAAATATTGTAGGACAATGGAGCTGATGAGGGAAAGAACATCACACGTCTATAGGGTGCATGTAGAGATGATGACAAGGAAATATGCACCATAATTTAACCAAGTACCAACCCCATATAACACTGTGCCGCAACAATATAACACTGTGCAGCCGCAGTACAATATCGTGCAACCACAGTATAATCTTACGTGGTATAACTAGGTGCCTCAGTACAACGCACTGTGAGGAGATCGATTTGGATACATATATGGAGGATGAGGTAGAGGATTATTTGGAAGAGGTAGAGGACTGATGGTATGCCATAACTGTCAAGAACCAGGACACTATGCAATATAATGTCCATTTCCACCTGTGACATGTATGTATTGTTTCACATCCGACTGTGACACATAAGACTATCCAAAACTATTGGGGAGGATCCAGGAAAAGAGAAATCAGAACAATTATAATGTTCAATGGATTTATGCAGAAGCGAGGGATGATGGAATAATTATCAACATAGTTACACGTAGAGGATCTAAGATAGGAAATGACACAATAAGACAAGATCCAACAAAACACCAATGGGTGAAGAAGAATGGCGAACTCCAGAACCAGTTTGATGAGCATAATTAAAAGGAGATATTCAAGAAATCCAACCAAGAATTCTAGAAGCCATACATTGTGTCTACATCGACTGTGCAACATACTCAGGACCTACCAAAATACAAGATTCCTTCATCATTGGATCACATTAATGAAGCACATCCCCTAAAACAAGTAAGTACCATAAAGGCTTTTCTGCAATCCTGTGTCAAACTACTAAATGATCCATCATCTGTTAAAGTGTTACAAAATATGTTAGAAAGATGTAGCATAGACATATAGGGAAAGCTAGAATAGAAAATAGTTAATCATCTGCATACAAGGAGGACAAGAAGAGAATTTAGACTAAATGCCAACATTGGATATTTAAACATGAGGGATATTATACTGGATTTAGGCTCCGAAGTGAATGTGCTACCTGTTAGCGCAAATTCTTGCAAGATGGTTTTTTCTTCTGGTTTCGGGCCCCTAATGTAAATGTATAGAAGTGGGGTTTGAAAACCGGTTGAGTGTGTTTTATTCAAAGGCCGCAGCCATGAGCGCCGAGCACAGCCCATAGAACGAGCCCATTTCGAGCCTAAAATCAAGCGAGCGGGCGCTTTGTCTTTCAATGGTGAGGATCCACAGAGGGGGTAGATCGACGACCATTGGGTAAGTTTGGGTCGCAAAGTTTCCCTGGGTCAAGCGCCTGAGCTCATCTCCTATCGCCAAACTCATGAAGCGATCAAGCCATTTCGGCTATCCGCACTTCGGGAGAATAGAGGGTCTCCTCCTTCCATTTCATTTCAGATCCCTGAAGCCCAAAACGCCGAAAAGAACCAATACTATTGATCAAGAGATGATCTAGGCCATCCATCCAATGGGACACATGGCGCGTGATCAAGCCATTTCGGCGGGACTTCGGGAGAACAGAGGGTCTCCTCCTTCCACTACATTTCGGATCCTTGAAGCCCAA
Source organism: Picea sitchensis (assembly GCA_010110895.2). Taxonomy (NCBI): domain Eukaryota; kingdom Viridiplantae; phylum Streptophyta; class Pinopsida; order Pinales; family Pinaceae; genus Picea; species Picea sitchensis. Next base: position 241,185 of record SNQJ01S0021832.1, on the reverse strand, counting down.
AATGTTGAAAAGAACCAGGACCGTTGATCAAGAGATGATCTAGGCCATCCATCCAATAGGACACGTGGTGCATGATCAAGCCATTTTGACTATTGGGACCTCGGGAGAACAAAGGGTCTCCTCCTTCCACTACATTTCAGATCCTCGAAGCCTGAAACACCGAAAAGAACTAGGACCGTTGATCAAGAGATGATCTAGGCTGTCCATCCAATGGGACTCGTGGCGTGCGATCAAGTCATTTCGACTATCAGGACTTCGGGAGAACAGAGGGTCTCCTCCTTCCACTGCATTTCAGAACCCCAAAGCCTGAAACGCTGAAATCACGAAAGCGCCTTTGAAGATAGGCACAAGGTCATATCCCATGGTCACTTTGGATGATAGAAAGAACTGTGCAAAGGGCCGAAGTGCTGGGTTTAGCTGCATAAGGGATCACCGCATTCTCCAGAGACTAGTTCAGCTCGACCTCGATCTTGGTTCTTGCTAAAAATAAATGAATGTGGATGGAGGTAGTTTAAACCTCGAATCACTCATTAAATGAAAAGCATGGAGGTTCCGATAGGCAGTCTTCCCAAGAAGGTCCTGTATGGTGGTTTTCTCCAAAGAAGCCATGTCGAGTTCTTGTCTAACCAGAGGAGTCTGCACACGCTATTTTAGCCTTTAATGTTTCAACTACCCCCCCTACAAAGGCCATGCAAAGTTAAGGTTATCTCTAATGAAGGAGTTCAGGCTAGATTTGACTAAAGAGGTTCCATGCCCTAGGAGTTCTGAGACGCCTATGTTGGGCGAATGTTTAGGAGTATATTTACTCAGGTTTTTGTATTTTTGTAAGGATCGATTGTAGAGAACAGGGACCGATTGTAAAGCTTTAATTCTTCCTCTGGTTCTTTGGTTATAGAGGAACATTTTGAGACTTCTTACTTAATGGTAGCCAACTTCTTCTTTTCTTTTTCTCTCTGAATCTAAAAGCCCAAGCATGGATGATCCAGTCGGGTGTTGCATAGTTATATAATGTAGGTTTGATTATATCATTTCTGCAATCTTTTTAGGTTCATTTTAAAGTTTATTCGGCTCTGAGAGGATCTCATATCCGATACTTTTCCTCTTTTGTAAGGACTGCTGGAAGACCGGATGTCTAGAGAAGAATTTATTTCCCCTCTCTTTCCCTCCACTTACTCACCACTATCATTATTACTGGCTTAAGTTAGGTCAAGACCTCATATGTCACTGTTGTTCCAGCCCAGTTTTCTGAGTTAGAACAATATGGTTCTGAGTTTCTTTCCATTTGATCAACCTTTATAAACAAATCATGACATAAACTGATGGGAGTTGGGCTCTACTCCTGCCACAATCGAGGAGTGACTTCCGGCTCCAACATTTCTGGCACCATTGTCGGGTACAAAATTGAAAATTTTCCCCGAGATTGAATGACATTGAGCCTCTGATTCTAAAGGTGCATCAGGCATCAGAGCCTTTGAAGATTGCTACTGTGCACCTGGCGACTCCATTGTGACGAATCCACTGTGGTGAACTTGTCGTTTTAATTGTGGATTTCATAGGTAGACACACGCGGTCCCATCCACATCTGCCTCTAGCTATGCCTGAAGCTGATCCACAGGCAAATTTCAAAAGAGGAAAGGCCCCCCAAGGAGAAACTTCCACCACCGAACCAAGTAATTTGCCGTCTCCTTATGTAGAGACTCCTTTTTCTTCTCCTCAGCTTCGCAACAGATTGTTCTTTGAAGCCTCCTATTTCCTGAATTTCGGAAGTGTTCCTGCCGAGTTGTCTCCTCCTTGTTTTGGACTAGAGGGAGAAACCATCGTCACTTCCCTCACCCCTGTAGGCCTATTTCTAGTATCCCCTATTCAATATCCTTCCCCTTCGATTTCCCCTCCGATTTCTCCTCCACCTAATATCCCTATGGTAGGAGAAAATCCCCCCATGACTAGAATGGAGGTTATTATAGCCACTAGGTACGCTCCCCTTATGCTACCTCAACCTCTCAATGCTCTTCTGGCAGATGTCTACCTCAAACAACTACCCAAGTTTACGGGCGAGGGGGACATAACTGTAGAAGAACACCTTGAATCCTTTTACAGTTTTACAGGTAACCATGTCATCATGGATGCGGATGTGTGGATGAGGATTTTTGTTCATAGCCTTGAGGGTGAGGCTAGAAAATGGTTTAGGGCCTTGCCTCCTGGATATATTAATGGGATTGAGGCTTTTGATAATGCCTTTTTGAGATAGTGGGGAGACAAAAAAGACTTCATGTATTACATGACGAAGTTTGGATGTTTGAAGAGAAAAGAAGGAGAGGTTGTTTCTGACTTCTCCAAAAGATTTAACAAAATGTACAACAAAATCCCCACTGAGATTAAGCCCTCAGAAGCCTCTGTGAAGATCACTTATGCTAGCGCTTTTGATCCCAATTTCTGCCTTCTGTTGAGGGAAAGGAGAGCCACCACTCTGGCGCACATACAGGACGTGGCCGTAGAAGTAGAATCTAATATATTGACTGTTGACTGACTTAGGAGTAAGGCCGACAGAGACATACCTAGGAGGAGAGCTACAGCCTTCTCATCCTATTCCTCTCCCCGTCCGCGTCAAATGGATGAGGTAACTAAAGTTCTTAAATATCTTTTGGATAGGATGGAAAGGTGGGAGTTAGAGGGGAAGCCCATGTACAAAAATCCCTAGAATACTGAGAATAGAGGTTTTAGGAGGCCTGGTAACAATGTGCCACATGCCTCCCCAAGGGAACAAAGAAGCAAATACAGAGATGATCAGAGGATTCAAACCCCTCTCCAAAGCAACATGGTTTCTCATGAGGAGGGAGAGGAGATAGAAGAACTCGAACCTGAAATTCACTACATTGAAGACACCTCCCCTTTTCCCCATTTGACTTAATATGCATATGAAGAGTACCTTATGAACGTCCAAATCAATGAGTTGGGTAAAGGGGAGGAGGCCAAAAATTCCCATAACAGATACCATCTCAGGTCAAAGAAGAAAGATGATACTTTTGACTGCCAAGATCATCCCCTTATAGAAGAAAGGCATGCTAAAGATGTTGCGACAACTACTAAAGAAAAGAAAGCTCAGAATACTTCATCAACAACCAAAGAGCTTGTTTCCGAGGTAAGGGAACCTCCTAATCCCCCCTCCTCTTTTAGTTTTGAGCATGAGATTCAAAAGATCAGAATTCTTGTACCCCTCTCAGAACTAGTTAAAAACGAATATTTCAAAAGGTCCCTCTCTAAGCTGTTACAATCTGAGCCCCCCCAGCCTTCCGCAGACTCAATAAATCTTCAATATGAAAAGCCAGTAGTTGTCTTAGTTCCCATGGTAGAAGATAGATATGATTCATCCCCTCCCTTCTACACATCCCTGAACATACATGATAAGGTGCTGCATAATTGCCTCATGGATTCAGGGGCTTCCCACAACCTTATGCCCAAAATAGTCATGGAAGAATTGGGACTGGAGGCGACGAAGGCTTACCATGATTTATACTCTTTCGATTCAAGAAGGGTGCAATGCCTTGGAGTCATAAAAGACTTGGTCATCTCTTTTTTTTAGCTGCCAATGAAAACTGTGGTCATGGACATCGTAGTAGCTGATTTTCCTCCCAAGTTTGGCATGTTGTTGTCAAGATCTTGGATTAAAAAGCTTGGAGGAACATTACAAATGGATCTCACATATGCTACCATTCCAGTCTTTGGAGGGGAACATAGGAGGTTGTACAGAGAGGCCCAACTGGCCTACATTGTTAGTGATGAGGCAAACCCCACCAATCACCCTATCTTTGCACTAGACACTGATTTGGGATCTAGTTTGTTGTAGCTCACTGATGCTCCTGAAGCCCCTTTTATAGTCAGAAGGAAGCCCCCTTTCAATCATGAGATGCCTCCTCCAACCACCTCTATTTGGAAAAATTTTTTTGATGGGGCTTCTTCTAGCAAAGGCGCTGTCGCTGGAGTGGTGTTGGTGTCACCTTGTCAGGAAACCATGTCCTTGTCATACAAGCTAGAATTTGAAGCCACCAATAATGTGGCGGAATACAAAGCTCTGGTTCTGGGTTTAAGGGATACAAAGGAGATGGGGATAGAGGAGATAGTAGTGTTTGGAGATGCTGAGGTGATTATTCAGCAAGTCAGAGATTCTTATCGGGCCAAGCATCCTTGGATCAGGAGTTATAGAAATGAGGTGTGGGACTTGATCGAAAATTTCTTCTCATCTTTCAACATCTCTTTTATTCCAAGGGAGAAAAATGCTTTGGCCGATTCCTTATCCATTTCGGCGAGTCTGTTCAGGATCCCTCTGTCTCCTAAGAGAAAATATGATGTTGAAATAAAATATAGGCCACCTATACCGGACAATGTTAGAGATTGGAAGGTATTAGAATATGATCTTGAAATCAAGAATTTTCTGCAGGATGTCAACGAATTTTTGGCGTTGCACATTGATCAGGACCGTGACCTTGAAGGTCACCCCTGCCCTGAGGTATTTTCAAATAAAAATGCTAATCACCAGATTATTCAACTCCCTAGAAATCATATTCCGAAGGGACTAGTCCCTTTAGAAAGATTGTTCGATGGTAATGATGTGGCAGTAAAGGGTGAAGTTTCGAATGAAAATGTCGATTTGGTTGCATGCAACATTGACACACAAGAGGAGCCTAAGTTTTTCAAGTTATCGAGCAGTTTGACCAGAGAACAGAGGGCCGAATACACTGATCTATTAAGAGAATTTGTTGATGTGTTCACATGGACTTATGAAGACCTCAAGACATATGACACGTCTTTCATTGAACACAATATCCAACTGAAGGAGGAGGCTAAACCATTTAGGCAGAGGTTAAGACAGATAAATCCTATGTTGTTGCCTATCATGGAGAGAGAAGTAAAGAAACTGTTAGATGCCAAAATCATTGTTCCCTTGAGATATTCTGAGTGGGTGGCCAATTTGGTCCCGGTAAGGAAGAAAAGTGGGGAAATCAGGCTCTGTGTTGACTTCATAAACCTCAACAGGAGCTCAAAGAAAGAAAATTATCCCTTGCCAAAGATGGAACACATATTGCAGAGGGTAAATGGTGCATCCAGGATATCCATGGTTGATGGTTTCTCTGGGTATAATCAAATATCAGTCATGCCCAAGGATAGAGCGAAGACGACCTTCACCACTCCCTGGGGGACATTCATGTATGCCAAGATGCCATTTGGACTTATGAACGTAGGAGAAACTTTTCAACGAGCTATGGATATGGCCTTCATAGGAGAGAAAGACCAGTTTGTGGTGATCTATCTGGATGACATCACAGTCTTCTCCAGGTCTGATATGGGGCACTGTTGTCACCTAAGGAAGGTTTTCTTGAAATGTCAGAAGTTTGGCCTTTCTTTGAACCCCAAGAAGTCTATTTTTTCTATGAAGGAGGGGAATCTGTTAGGCCATATAGTATTAGCAGAGGGAGTGAGGATTGACCCCAATAGGGTAGATGCAATTTAGACCCTGTCACTTCCCATATCTAGAAAGGAAGTTTAGGCCTTTTTGGGGAAGATTAATTTTCTGAGGAGATTCATCTCAAATTTTGCTGAGTAGGTGAAACACATCACAACCATGCTCAGGAAATGAAATGAAGTAAAATGGACTGTCGAGCCTAGGAAATCTTTCATCCAAATGAAAAGGGCATTGACTGAGGCACCTATGCTAATCAATCCTAACTATTCCAAGGATTTTCTAATTTTTTCGTTCGCTTCTTTTGATACAGTAGCAACGGTCTTATTGCAGAAAAATGAGGAAGGTCGAGAGCAACCCATTTCCTTCTTCAGCAAGGCATTAAGAGATGCAGAGATCAGGAATGAAATCATGGAGAAGCATGCTTATGCCTTAGTGAAGGCTCTCAAATCTTTCAAAGTCTATGTCTTGCACTCAAAAGTGACTGCGTACGTGCCTTCAACATCCGTGAAAGATATCCTTATACAACCTGACGTAGATGGAAGAAGAGGTAAATGGATCGCCAAGATTTTGGAGTTTGTCCTAGAGATAAATCCCACCAAGTTGGTTAAAGGGAAAGGTTTAGCCAAGCTGTTGGCTGAATCCAATTGCAGGGCCTTGGGGGTTAGCTTCATAAATACTTGCTCAGAAAATTAGCCAGCTGGGTCGTCTAACAAAATCTCTCACAACGGCTCATCACTAGCAGAATGCACCTGGTACCGAGACATTTTGTACTTTCTGCAAGAGCTGAAGCCTCATGATGGAATGGGTAAGAGTAAGGCAAGAGATTTAAATATCAAAACGATAAGTTATTACCTCATTGACCAAGTATTGTACTGGAGAGACCCCCCAGAGGTGTTGTTGAGGTGTCTGAGCCCACAGGAAGCCCAGAAAGTTATGTTTGAGTTCCATGGTGTCCTTTGTGGAGGGCATCATTTTTGGAAGACCACAACTCACAAAATTATTAGGGTTGGGTACTACTGGCCCACCTTGTTCACTGATGTCTGTAGAGAAGTTAGAGCTTGTATCAAATGCCAAAGGTTCTCAGGAAAGCAACAACTCAACTCACTGCCACTAAATCTTGTGGTATCTTTAGCACCTTTTCAACAATGGGGGTTAGACTTCATTGGGGATATTCATCCTCCTTCAAGTGGCCAACACAGATGGATCTTGACTGTGAAAGACTATTTCACTAAGTGGATAGAAGCGACCCCCACTAGGAATGCTTCTCACAAGGTTATTATTAACTTCTTGGAGGATATCATAGCCAGATTTGGCTGTCCCAATAGAATTGTCACTGATAATGTTGCTTCTTTCAAGTCTAAGCCTCTGATTAAGTTATGTGAACAATTCAAAATTTCACTGATTCACTCCAGCCCCTATTATCCTCAAGGAAATGGACTGGCAGAATCTTCCAATAAAATCCTAATCAAGCTCATCAAAAGATTGTTGGAAGACAATAAGAGGGCCTAGGATTCAAAGATCAAATTCTCTCTATGGGCCGATCGAGTGACAATGAAAAATTCCCTGGGCACCTCACCTTTTCAATTGGTTTATGGGATGGAGGCTATTTTTCCCACTCAACTCGCATTCCCTGTAGCAAAATTCTTCCAGGATCTTGAAGGAGAGACAGATCATATGGCCAGAAGGATTCATCAAATAGTGGAGGTGTAATAGATCAGGGAACATGTGATGGACATGGTCCATAGTCGTCAGTAGAAGGTCAAGAAGGCTTTTGACAGGAAGGTCACAAAGAAGGAGTTCGAGCTCGGGGATTTGGTGCTTAAGTGGGATGTACCCAGGCAGGATAGGGGCAAACACAACAAATTTGACACCCTCTGGATCGAGCCCTTCAGGATCACTGGAGTATTCTCAAATAACACTTATAGGTTGCAGGATTTGGAGGGTGAGGAAGTCTTTAATGGCCTAGTAAATGGGCATTTCCTGAAAAGATGTTTTTTTAAATCCATAGGTGACTCCTCGTTTTGTAAATATTGTCCTTTTATTTGTTTACTTATTTATTTTCGGCTTAATAGACGAATCCATAGCCCAACAACAAGGCACTGAAGCTACAAATGAGTTCTTAGAGCATCGTAGGGATGAATCTATCCCCCATGGAGCCTAATGTTAGTGCAAATTATTGAAAGATGGTGTTTTCTTCTAGTTTCGGGCCCCTAGTGTAAATGTATAGAAGTGGGGTTTGAAAACCGATCGAGTGTGTTTTATTCAAAGGTTGTAGCCATGAGCGCCGAGCAAAACCCACAGAACGAGCCCATTTCGGGTCTAAAATCAAGCGAGCGGGCACTTTGTCTTTCAACGGTGAGGATCCACAGAGGGGGTATATCAACGACCATCGAGTAAGTTTGGGTCACAGAGTTGCCCGGGGTCAAGCGCCTGAGCTCATCACCTATGGCCAAAATCATGAAGCGATCAAACCATTTCGGCTATCGGGACTTCGAGAGAACAAAGGGTCTCCTCCTTCCACTGCATTTCACATCCCCAAAGCCCGAAACACTGAAAAGAACCAGGACCGTTGATCAAGAGATGATCTAGGTTGTCCATCCAATGGGACACGTGGCATGCGATCAAGCCATTTTGGCTATTGGGACTTCAGGAGAACATAGGGTCTCCTCCTTCCACTGCATTTTAGATCTCCGAAGCTTGAAACGCCGAAAAGAACTAGGACCATTGATCAAGAGATGATCTAGGCCGTCCATCCAATGGGACACATGGCGCGCGATCAATCCATTTCGGCTATCAGGACTTCGGGAGAACAGAGGGTCTCCTCCTTCCATTACATTTTAGATCCCCGAAGCTCGAAACGTCAAAAAGAACCAGGACCCTTGATCAAGAGATGATCTAGGCCGTCCATCCAATGGGACATGTGGTGCACGATAAAGCCATTTTGGCTATGGGGACTTCGGGAGAACAGAGGGTCTCCTCCTTCCAGTGCATTTCAGATCCCCAAAGCTTGAAACACCGAAAATAACCAGGACCATTGATCAAGAGATGATCTAGGCTATCCATCCAATGGGACACGTGGTGCACGGTCAAGTCATTTTGGCTATGGGGACTTTGGGAGAACATAGGGTCTCCTCCTTCCACTACATTTCAGAACCCCGAAGCCCGAAACACTGAAATTCTGAAAGCGCCTTTGAAGATAGGCACAGGGTCATAGCCCATGGTCACTTGGGATGATAGAAAGAATTGTGAAAAGGGCCAAAGCATCGGGTTTAGCTGCAGAAGGGATCACCGCATTCTCCAAAGATCAGTTCATCTCGACCTCGATCTTGGTCCTTGCTAAAAATAAATGAAGGTGGATGGAGGTAGTTGAAACCTCGGCTCACTATGGAGGTTCTGGTAGGAAGTCTGCCCGAGATGGTCCTGTATGCTGGTTTTCTCCAAAGAAGCCATGCTGAGTTCTCGTCTAACCAGAGGAGTCTGCACACACTATTTTAGCCTTTAATGTTTCAACTACCCCCACTACAAAGGCCATGCAAAGTTAAGGTGGCATCTGACGAAGGAGTTTAGGCTAGATTTGACTAAAGAGGCGCCACACCCTAGGCGTTTTGAGGTGCCTCTATTGGGCGAATGTTTAGGAGTATATTTACTCAGTTTTTCGTATTTTTGTAAGGATCGATGGTAGAGCACAGGGACCGATTGTAAAGCTTTTATTCAACCTCTGGTTATTTGGTTATAGAGGAACATTTTGAGACTTCTTTCTTAATGGCAGCCAACTTCTTCTTTTCTTTTTCTCTTTGAATCTAAAAGACCAGGCATGGATGATCTAGTCGGGTGTTGCATAGATATATAATGTAGGTTTGATTATATCAGTTCTGCAATCTTTTTAGGTTCATTTTGAAGTTTATTCAGCTCTGAGAGGATCTCATATTCAAGACTTTTCCTCTTTTGTAAAGACTGTTGAAAGACCGGATGTCCAGAGTAGACTTTATTTCCCCTCTCTTTCCCTCCACTTACTCACCACTATCATTATTACTGGCTTAAGTTAGGTCAAGACTTCATATGTCATTGTTTTTCCAGCCCATTTTTCTGAGTTAGAACAATATGGTTCTGAGTATCTTTCCATTTGATCAACCTTTATAAACAAAGTGTGACATAAACTAATGGGAGTTGGGATCTACTCCTACTGCAATCCAGGAGTGACTTCCGTCTCCAACACTACCCAAGAAGACATGGAAATGTATGGGAGAGCCCAAATTAGGATATTCACCCGTTTAGTTGAAACTAGAAAATCAACACATGGTTTTGCCAATTGGAAGGTTAAAGGGTGTGACAGTAGATCTTGATGGAGTGTGCACTAAATACGACTTCAAATTAATATAAATAGTGGATGGCACAACACCTTATTCGACATTTCTTGGCTTGGATTGGGAATTTAACAATCAGAACATAATCAATTTGAAGATGAGGAAGATGACATTCGAGTAAGGAGAGTAGAGAGTCATTGCGCCATTAGATCCATCATAAGGAGAAAGGTTTGTAGAAACCACTTGTTTAGACCTGGAGGAAATTAACCAGTTATAAAGAACCACTACCCATGAAGAAGATTATGTGAATCCAAATGCATATGGGGTACTCAGTTGGAGATGTATCATGTCATGTGCATAAGACTCATAGGGTTGGAGAATTGGCATCATAGATTACATGAAGTCTCCACAAGAAGGTGCACAAGAATAGACCGCAAAGTAAGATGGGTAGGTACAGAGATAAGAGAACCTACCAGATTTCATGGAGTGAATGACTTAGAAGAACTCATAACAAGATACGAAGATGAAGTGTTAGAGAATCAGATACTCTTGGCTCCGGAAATAACACTCAATGAAACACCTGCAATATGGTGGGGTGCATACAAAGGGACAATCAAGGAATGGTACCAATGTAAGTGATTATTTCACATCAAATTTATATTAGAATAAGGAAGTAATCAACTACAGAGATATGATTTACAGGGGACACTAGTAGAACAATTGGAGAAGTGAAAAAAACTATGGATAATGACACCACCAGAAGAATGGCCTCACCACTTTATTCACACATTGAAAGGAATTCCAGCAAAATGGTATGTAGACCAGGAATTGCGCAGAGGCACTGCAGAATGGATAACACTACAACAGAATTTTATAGTCACTTTCTCATTTGAACATGAGAACCCCAACATGGATTCAACACTCAAACATATCAGGGGGGTAATATTTATTTGAGAACCAGAGGTTGAACTCATAACTAAGTATCAACAATAGAACAAATAGACAATGAAATAACTACTTGCATGCTACCATGTACAAGAAGAAGCACCAGATGAAAATGACCCACACAACATTCAAATTATATAAATTGAAGGAGAGAGGGAGGTGGAAGGTCCATCTCTTGAATCATAAGTAGTTTTTTCACAAAACAAAGTGAAGAAAGTAAATATTGGGACAAATGACAATCCCAAAATGGCTAGTATTGGGGATTACGGGGATGAACAGACAATAGAAAGAATGACAGAGTTACTGTGCGAGTACAATGACCCTTTCCCAACAACATTTACAGAGATGAAAGAAATAGTAAGAGAGCTAGGAGATATGAAGATAACTCTCAAATATGAGGCTAGATCAGTCTGACAATGACCATATAGACTAAAGACAATATATAAGAAGAAAGTAAAAGAAGAAATTGACAGAATGTTGGAAGTTGGAATCATAGAACCAGTTGAGGAATATGAATGGGTAAGACCTATGGTAGTTCATGAGAAGAAGCAAGGAGGCATAAGGATATGTGTTGATATGAGGAAGCTAGATGATTCTTTCCTACATGACCCTTTTCCTACCCCTTTCACAGATGAATTATTAGAGAATGTAGGAGGATAGGAAACATACTCATTCAGGGATGGATTCTCAGGCTACCATCAAATCAAGATAGCTCTGGAAGACAGGTACAAGACCACTTTTTCCACAGAATGGGGATCCTACCAGTACACAGTCATGCCTTTTGGACTGAAGAATGCACCAACAATATTATAAAGAGTAGTCATAGCTGCATTAAAAGAATTCATCCATCAGTTTTTAGAAGTATATCTAGATGATTGGACAATCTACAGTCTGTTGAAAGATCATGTAGAAGTATTAAGGTTGATGTTGGAAAGATGCAAGCAGTGCCATATATCATTAAATATCAATAAGTTCATATTTGGGACACCTTTTGAGATATTATTGGGCCATGTAGTGTGAAAACAAGGCTTGCTAGTAGATTCTGCCAAGATTGCAGTGATTTTCAACTTACCACCACCAAAATTAGTACGTCAAGTGAGAGAAACATTGGGACACACATGCGACTACAAAAAAATTATAAAGAGGTATGTACATATCACTGTGTTGATGGAGAAATTGTTGAGGAAATATAGTAAATTTTAGTGGAATGAGGACTGTCAGCGAGGATTGGAGACTCTAAAAGAGAAGATGGAAACATCACCGATACTAGTATTCCCAGATTGAGAAAATACATTCCATGTTCATGTATATAAATAAACCATAACACTTGGAGTTATTTTGGCACAACCATGAGAAGGAGAGTTAGACCATCCGATATCATTTGCGAGAAAAAAATTGTCAGAGTCAGAGAAGAACTACAATACTACAGAAAGAGAACGCCTAGCAATGGTATATGCACTGCAGAAGTTCAAACACTATCTACTAGGGAAACATTTTAAAATGTTCACAGATCATTATGCCCTCAAATACCTATTCAATAAGCCGATGTTGGGGGGGCGGATCTATATATGGTTACTGTTTTTTCAAGAATCTGACTTTGAAGTGATAGTCAAACCAAGGAAATTGAATGTAGGACCTGATCACTTGTCAAGGATCACCAATGGAGAGGAACCTACGAATTTGGAGGATAACTTCCCTAACGCACAATTATTTTCAGTCCAATTAGTTGATGAATATTTTTCTGACATCATTCAATACTTGAGTACGAGGATTGCACCAAAATAATTCAACATAGCGCAGAAGAAAAATATGGTAGACAGAGTTGCAAACTATCAATTGATTGCAGGACACTTATACAAGATGGGTGTAGAAAACATCTTGAGAATATGTGTACTAGAATATGAAAGGACTAGGATTTTAGCAGAGGCTCATGAGGGAATAGTTGGAGGACATTATGCAGGAAAAGCTATCGTGTAGAAGGTATTGCACATAGGGCTATGGTGGCCAATCATCCACAGAGATGAAAAGGACTATTTCTAGAGTTGTGATGTATGTCAGAGGGTTAGTAAACCTAATTAATAGGATGAGATTCCCCTAAGACCACAAGTAACCTAGCAAGTATTCTAAAAATTTGCAATAGATTTTGTGGGACCAATTAATCCACCAATAAAGAGGTTAGGAGCAAGGTATACCATTACTGTAACAAAGTACTTAATGACATGGGAAGAAGCAACACCAGTAAAAGATTACAGTGCAAAGACAACAACAAACTTCCTATTTGAGAAAGTGACCAGTATATTTGGATGCCCAAGGATCTTGATGAGTGACCAAGGAACTCACTTCATCAATAGTAATATCAAGGATATGATTGAGGAGTTTGAATTCTATCATAAAAAAAGTGCACCATATCACCCTCAAGCAAATGGAATAGTGGAAGCCTTTAATAAGATCTTAGAGAATGCATTGAAAAATATCTTCAATGTCAACAAGGATGAATGGGACTTGAAGATACCAGTAGTATTATGGGCATACAAGACTACATGCAAAAAGTTGACAGGGAAGACACCATTCAGGTTGATGTATGGACAAGAAGCAATGGTGCCATTAGAATTTTTGGTACCTAGTCTGCACGTTGCAGCAATCACTAACATGACAAAATGAGACGCAGTACAAGAAAGGATAATTCAACTGATGGTGATGGAAGAAGATGGGATTCTAGCAGGATTTCACCAAGAAGTAAAATAAGAAAGGGACAAATATTAGCATGACATACATATTAAAAGGAAGAGTTTCAAGGAGGGAGACCTAGTCTTGGTGTATGAAAGTAATTTTTTTCAGCACCAGGAAAATTTAGAATGCATTGGTTGGGACCATATGAAGTGAAGACTATCATAGAAGGGGGAGATGTATAGTTAAAAGATTTAGGAGGTACAGAACTTAGAGGAATGATCAATGGGAGTCGACTGAAACTGTATGGGGACAATCGACCTCCTAGTACTTAGAAAGTTACCACGCAGTAAAGAGATATGTATATAATCCATTATAAATAATAATAATAATAATAATACTGCGTAAGACATCAGAAGACTATGTGAAACAACAATGCGGTTACCATGCCAAACATCAGAAGACAACGCACAACAAAAATGGACTGAGCGCAATGAAAATAAAAATTCCATGTGCAACGACGAAACAACATACTCTGCACCTGGAAAAATCAGCGTGCCGGAAAAAGGACCAACAATTAGAAAAGGTGAAAATTTAAAAAATGGTAGTTACAGATAGAAGGTTCCAACTGGTAGTAATTAAGGGAAAAAAGGCGGAAATTTGAAAAATGACAGCTACAATAACGGTGACAACTGGAAGTAATTATGAAATTCAATGAAAACGTATGAACAAAGCGTCGTTACATTAATCAATGTTGGGGAAGATTCTCCAAGAAGCTTCATGACTTTCCTATATAAAGGGGAACACAGGAAACATAAGACCCATTATGAATTCGTGAAATTACAGAGAGATAGAGCACGTAGAGCTGAAGTGAATTAACACAGGGCGAACCAGTGAAGAGTTAGTCAACAAAAACCAGCCACTACCCATAATGGTACCACCAAATATGGGTGTCTCAAGCCAATCCAGGAGGAAAACACATAGTAGCAGGGAACCATAGGAGGCAATAGAGCCTGAATAGGAAACCAAACATCCCAAGGAATTCATCGACGTTGACGCAATTCCATCGCCGAACGAAACCCATAGACCCTACGCCATTGGTGGAGGAAACACAGGGTCCAACCGCGTCGTCCATGGAAGTCGAATTGCATAGAAGTGCATAGGGACACCCCATGCACAACAAAGGAAACCCAGCTGAAACCGCATTGACCAAAGGGGCCCCACAGATACATGGTTGAGCTACTGCGCAGAAAGAGGCGATAATACCCAAAAACATCAGAGTTGAAACCGCACAACAACATGAGGGTTTGGTCGAGGATATAACTGACTATCTAGACTCTGATATAGAAAGGAGATAGATGTAGGTGGGGTCCTCTAGTCAACAACCAATGTGGAATGGAAAATAGCCTATAGTGCGGTCTCCATGCAGGAAGCGGGATACAACAATCGTGCTCCTGTGCATTCCAAAAGGATTGCAAACCACACCAACAATTCTAGGTTTCGTGGAGAAACTGAGGTACTCAGACTGTAAATGTGTTGAACCTGCATAGAATAGATCTACCTAGAAAATACTACACACATTTGTAGAGAGGAATTGAGAAAGAAGAAGCAAGATAGAAAGAATGGAAGAATTCTCATTAACCGTACTCCACAATCAAAGAGTGAATAATTTACAATAGATATAGAATAAATGAGTAACTAATGAGCCATAGTGGTGGTCTAGATTGATCTGGACACACACCAACAATTAAAAGAGTAATCTTCCACCTAGTCTAGTCTCTGAGGCAGTTATGGGAGTGAACTGCCACCTAGCTGAGTTAACTAGTCAACTAGTCTTCAGTTAATTGATTGAAAAAAGAGTAGTGAGTTGGTGATGATCCCAATGTTGCATGGTGACAAAACCAATGCAACATCTAAACTCAACTCAACTAGTCAAACTAAAGTTTCAACTGAAAGAGAATATTCTCCAGGTGGAATATTCTCCCCTAAAATATAGGAGACTAGATAAGGACTAATTATGACTAATAAACAAAGAATGACGTTAGGAAAAATAAATCCTAGGTGTGTGTGAAGTAACTCCAACATGGA
>SNQJ01S0021832.1:202622-223225 GCA_010110895.2 Picea sitchensis | reverse complement strand
ATTTTCTAAGGACTTTGGGCATATGAGGTTCATCACATGAATTTGTAGATAGGATAAGGGAGCTTAAGCTTAATAAAAGGAATATTTTTAATTTTCAATGGGAATATGATAATAAGGGTAAAAATGAATGAAGTGATGGGACCTAGGAATTTAGATAAGCATTAAGGCTAGATACAGGTTTGGGATATTTGCCAATTTTGACTCATGGAGGAAATGACTATTTTGGATGATTAGTTGAGTGAAGTATTTAGGTGATGGAAGCTTGACGGAGCTCATGAAAAAGTTTTAAAATATGAGTGGAAAGATAGCACAAGGGAAATATGCTTTGGAAAAATTAATAAAAATTAGCATGTGATAATAGAAAGAACGTGCAGTGGAGTACCCTACCAATATAAGATGAAAAAAAAGAAGAGAGTCATAACCGCGAGGGAAGGCTTGGAAAGCGATGAAGAGGTAGAGGATCTCCAATTTGTGGAGAAGATTGAGGAAATCCTGCACGCGACATATGAAAGGAAGACAAGAGGTCCAAGAGATGAAACTAGAGGCAAAACTCCTATCCATATCAGTGTCAGTTTCGAACCCATAAACTCATGTGTGACTAATACACTAGAAAGAACACCACCATTTAGACAACCATATTTCAATGGCAGAAACGTAGTAGGAAGTACATATACACATGGAGCAACAACTAGGGGGGCTATTTCAACAAGTATTAGTCAAGAATATACACCACGCAGAGGTGGTAGTTTAGCATTCAGGATGGCAGAACATGATCCCACCATCAAGTTACCAGAATTAAAGGGAGAGGCGTCGAAGGACCCTGAAAAGCACTTATTCATCTGTGAAAAGATTGGAAGAAAAGAAGATCACATATGAGGATACCAAACTTGCATAGTTAGCCATCACATTAAGAAACCACACTCTAGATTGGTACATGAGATTAGCTACAAACAGTCCACCAGGAACAACCAGAATAATTGTGGATATCAAGATGTTGTTGATAAATGAATTCCAAAAGCCTAGATCAGAGGATCAGTACATGAACGAGATGATAGAGATCAGGTAGAAACCAGGAGAATCTATCTGGGAGATAGACCAGAGATTCAAACAATTGAAGGGAAAGATGAAGGATTTCATGACATATATGAAACATAGGAATATTTTTGTGAACTCACTACTACCACACTTGAAATACCCTTTGAGACAACAAAAGTTTTAGACCCAGGAAGAGGCTCTGTAGGTAGCCTTGCAACTAGAAGAGAAACAATATTAGAAGATAGATCCAATAATAGAGGAGCTCAAGGAGGACCTGAAGAATCTAAAATTTCAATTAAACCAAAATAAGAGTAAGGACAAAAGAGAAGTTGTTGGTGTACCACATGTAGGACAAAAGGACATCACAACAATGAGTGCCCAAAATTCACATAGTACATGGAAACAAGATTTCTAAACCCTTTTCTAATAGGAGGACTATGGTGTGAGATCTATAAGACACAGGGGCATGATTCATATCATTGTCCAATGATGAAAAAATACCAGACAGTGCCTAAGTGTTCATATTGCAACTTCTGCAAGTCAGTAGGCCATGATGACAAATATTGTAGGACAATGGAGCTGATGAAGGAAAGAACATGACATGCCTATAGGGTGCATGTAGAGATGATGACAGGGAAATATGCACCATAATTTAACCAAGTACCAACCCCATATAACACTGTGCCGCAACAATATAACACTGTGCAGCCTCAGTACAATATCGTGCAACCACAGTATAATCTTGCGCGGTATAACCAGGTGCCTCAGTACAATGCACCGTGAGGAGATCGATTTGGCTAAATATATGGAGGACGAGGTAGAGGAGGATTTGGAAGAGGTATAGGACCGATGGTATGCCATAACTGTCAAGAACCACGACACTATGCAATATAATGTCCATTTCCACCTATGACATGTTTGTATTGTTGCACATCTGAATGTGATACATAAGACTATCCAAAACTATTGGGGAGGATCCAGGAAAAGAGAAATCAGAACAATTATAATGTTCAATAGATTTATGCAGAAGCGAGGGATGATGGAAGAAATATAAACATAGTTACACGCAGAGGAGCTAAGATAGGAAATGACACAATAAGACAAGATCCAACAAAACACCAATGGGTGAAGAAGAATGTCGAACCCCAGAACCAGTTTGATGAGAATAATTAAAAGGAGATATTCAAGCAATCCAACCAAGAATTCTAGAAGCCATACATTGTGTCTACATCGACTGTGCAACATACTCAGGACCTACCAAAATACAAGATTCCTTCATCATTGGATCACATTAATGAAGCACATCCCCTAGGACAAGTAAGTACCATAAAGGCTTTTCTGCAATCCTGTGTCAAACTACTAAATGATCCATCATCTATTAAAGTGTAACAAAATATGTTAGAAACATGTAACATAGACGTATAGGGAAAGCTAGAACAAAAAATAGTTAATCATTTGCATACAAGGAGGACAACTAGAGAATTTAGACTAAATGCCAACATTGGAGATTTAAACAAGAGGGATATTATACTGGATTTAGGCTCCGAAGTGAATGTGCTACATGTTAGCGCAAATTATTGCAAGATGGTTTTTTCTTCTGGTTTCAGGCCTCTAGTGTAAATGTATAGAAGTGGGGTTTGAAAACCGGTCGAGTGTGTTTTATTCAAAGTCCGCAGCCATGAGCGTCGAGCGCAGCCCACAGAACAAGCCCATTTCAAGCCTAAAATCAAGTGAGCGGGCACTTTGTCTTTCAACGATGAGGATCAACAGAGGGGGAAGATCGACGACCATCGGGTAAGTTTGGGTCACAGAGTTGCCCAGGGTCAAGCGCTTGAGCTCATCTCCTATGGCCAAACTCACGAAGCGATCAAGCCATTTTGGCTATCGGGACTTCGGGAGAATAGAGGGTCTCCTCCTTCCACTGCATTTCAGATCCCCGAAGCCCGAAACACCGAAAAGAACCAAGACAGTTGATCAAGAGATGATCTAGGTCGTCCATCCAATGGGACATGTGGTGCGTGATCAAGCCATTTCGACTATCGGGACTTCAGGAGAACAGAGGGTCTCCTCCTTCCACTGCATTTCAGATCCCCGAAGCCCAAAACACTGAAAAGAACTAGGAACGTTGATGAAGAGATGATCTAGGCCATCCATCCAATAGGACACGTGGCGCGTTATCAAGCCATTTCGACTATCAGGACTTCGGGAGAACAGAGGGTCTCCTCCTTCCACTGCATTTCAGATCCCCGAAGCCTGAAACACCGAAAATAACTAGGACCGTTGATCAAGAGATGATCTAGGCCATCCATCAAATGGGAATCGTGGCACGCAATCAAGTCATTTCAGCTATCGGGACTTCGGGAGAACAGAGGCTCTCCTCCTTCCACTACATTTCAGAACCCTGAAGCCTGAAACGATGAAATCCTGAAAGCGCCTTTGAAGATAGGAACAGGGTCACATCCCGTGGTTAGTTGGGATGATAGAAAGAACTGTGCAAAGGGCCGAAGTGTCGGGTTTAGCTGCAAGCAAGGATCACCGCGTTCTCCAGAGACTATTTCAGCTCGACCTTGATCTTGGTCCTTGCTAAAAATAAATGAAGGTGGATGGAGGTAGTTTAAACCTCTGCTCACTCATTAAATGCAAAGCATGGAGGTTCCGGTAGGCAGTCTGCCCGAGATGGTCCTGTATGCTGGTTTTCTCCCAAGAAGCCATGCTGAGTTCTCATCTGACTAGAGGAGTCTACACATGCTATTTTAGCCTTTAATGTTTCAGCTACCCCCCCTACAAAGTCCATGCAAAGTTAAGGTTATGTCTAATGAAGGAGTTTAGGCCAGATTTGACTGAAGAGGCGCCATGCCCTAGGAGTTCTGAGACGCCTCTGTTGGGCGAATGTTTAGGAGTATATTTACTCAGTCTTTTATATTTTTGTAAGGATCGATGGTAGAGAACATGGACCGATTGTAAAGATTTAATTCAGCCTCTGGTTCTTTGGTTATAGAGGAACATTTTGTGACTTCTTGCTTAATGGCAACCAAATTCTTCTTTTCTTTTTGTCTCCAAATCTGAAAGCCCGAGCATGGATGATCCAGTCGGGTGTTGCATAGCTATATAATGTAGGTTTGATTATATCAGTTCTGCAATCTTTTTAGGTTCATTTTGAAGTTTATTTGGCTCTGAGAGGATCTCATATCCGAGACTTTTCCTCTTTTGTAAGGACTACTGGAAGACCAGATGTCTAGAGAAGACTTTATTTCCCCTCTCTTTCCCTCCACTTACTCACCACTATCATTATTACTGGCCTAAGTTAGGTCAAGACCTCATATGTCACTGTTGCTCTAGCCCAGTTTTCCGAGTTAGAATAATATGGTTTTGAGTTTCTTTCCATTTGATCAACCTTTATAAACAAATCGTGACATAAACTGATGGGAGTTGGGCTCTTCTCCTACCGTAATCCAGGAGTGACTTCCGGCTCCAACATTTCTGGCACCGTTGTCGGGTACGAAATTGAAAATTTTCCCCGAGATTGAACAACATTGAGCCTCTGATTCTGAAGGTGCATCAGGCATCAGAGCCTTTGCATATTGCTACTGTGCACCTGGTGACTCCATTGTGATGAATCCATTGTGGAAAACCTTCCATTTTAATTTTGGATTTCAGAGGTAGACACACGCAGTCCCATCCACAACTGCCTCTAGCTATGCCTGAAGCTGAGCCGTGGGCAAATTTCAGAAGAGGAAAGGCCCCCCAAGGAGAAACTTCCACCGCCAAACCAGGTAATCTACCGTCTCCTTCTATAGAGACTATGCTTGCTTCTCCTCAGCTTCACAATAGATCGTTCTTTGAAGCCTCCCGTTTCCTTAATTTCGGAAGTGTTCCTATTGAGTTGTCTCCTCTTGGTTTTGGACTAGAGGGAGAAACCATCATCACTTCCCTCACCCCTGTAGGCCTATTTCCATTATCCCCTGTTCAAGCTCCTTCCCCTCCGAGTTCTCCTCCACCTAATATCCCTATGGTAGGAGAAAATCCCCCCATGACCAGAATGGAGGCTATTATAGCCACCAGGTATGCTCCCCTTCTACTACCTCATCCTCTCAATGCCCTTCCAATAGATGGCTACCTCAAACAGCTGCCTAAGTTTACGGGTGAGGGGGACATAACTGCAGAAGAACACCTTGAAGCCTTTTATAGTTTTACAGATGACCATGTCATCATGCATGCAGATGTGTGGATGAGGATTCTCATCCATAGCCTTGAGGGTGAGGCTAGAAAATGGTTTAGGGCCTTGCCTCCTGGATCTATTAATGGGATTGAGGCTTTGGATAATGCCTTTTTGAGACAGTGGGGAGACAAAAAAGACTTCATGTATTACATGACAGAGTTTGGATCTTTGAAGAGAAAAGAAGGAGAGGTTGTTTCTGACTTCTCCAAAATATTTAAAAAAATGTACAACAAAATCCCCACTGAGATTAAGCCCTCAGAAGCCTCTGTGAAGATCACTTATGCTAGCGATTTTGATCCCAATTTTTGCCCTCTGTTGAGGGAAAGGAGAGCCACCACTCTGGTGCACATACAGGACGCGGCTGTAGAAGTAGAATCTAATATATTGGTTGTTGACCGACTTAGGAGTAAGGCTAACAGAGACATACCTAGGAGGAGAGATGAAGCCTCCTCATCCTATTCCTCTCCCCTTCCTCCTCAAATGGATGAGGTAACTAAAGTGCTGAAATATATTTTGGCTAGGATGGAAAGGTGGGAGTTAGAGGGTAAGCCCGTGTACAGAAATCCCCAAAATACTAAGAACAGAGGTTTCAGGAGGCCTGGTAACAATGTGCCACATGCTTCCCCAAGGGAACAAAGAAGTAGAGACAGAGATGATCAGAGGATTCAGACCCCTCTCCAAAGCAACATGGTTTCTCATGAGGAAGGAGAGGAGATAGAAGAACTCGCCCCTGAAATTCACTACATTGAAGACACCTCCCCTTTCCCCATTTGACTCAATATGCATATGAAGAGTTCCTTATGAACATCCAAATCAATGAGTTGGTTTAAAGGGAGGAGGCCAACAATGCCCATAACAGATACCATCTCAGGTCAAAGAAGAAAGATGATACTTTTGACTGCCAGGATCAGCCCCTTATAGTAGAAAGGCCTGCTAAAGCTGTTGCGACAACTACTAAAGAAAATAAAGCTCATAATACTTTGTCAGTAGCCAAAGAGCCTGTTTCTGAGGTAAGGGAACCTCCTAATCCCCCCTCCTCTTTTAGTTTTGAGCATGATATTCAGAAGATTAGAATTCCTATACACCTCTCAAAACTAGTTAAAAACGAAGATTTCAAAAGGTCCCTCTCTAAGCTGTTACAATCCGAGCCCCCCCAGCCTTCCATAGACTCAATAAATATTCAAGATGAAAATCCAATAGTTGTCTTAGGTCCCATGGTAGAAGACAAAGATGATTCATCCCCTCCCTTCTACACATCCCTGAACATACATGATAAGGTGCTGCATAATTGCCTCATGGATTCAGGGGCTTCCCACAACCTTATGCCCAAAATAGTCATGGAAGAATTGGGACTAGAGGTGACATAGGCTTACCATGATTTATACTCTTTCGATTCAAGAAGGGTGCAATGCCTCAGAGTCATCAAAGACTTGGTCATCTCTTTGTTTCAACTGCCAATGAAAAGTGTGGTCATGGACATTGTAGTAGCCGATGTTCCTCCCAAGTTTGGCATGTTGTTGTCAAGATCTTGGATTAAAAATCTTGGAGGAACATTACAAATGGATCTCACATATGCTACCATTCCATTCTTTGGAGGGGAACATAGGAGGTTGTACATAGAGGCCCAACTGGCCTACATTGTTAGTGATGAGGAAAACCCCATCAATCACCCTATATTTGCACTAGACACTGATTTGGGATCTAGTTTGTTGCAGCTCAGTGATGCTCTTGAAGCCCCTTTTCTAGTCAGAAGGCAACCCCCTTTTAATCACGAGATGCCTCCTCCAACCACCTCTATTTGGAAGATGTTTTTCGATGGCTTCTTCTAGCGAAGGCGCTGGCGCTGGAGTGGTGTTGGTGTCACCTTGTTAGGAAACCATGTCCATGTCATACAAGCTAGAATTTGAAGCCACCAATAATGTGGCGGAATATGAAGCTCTGGTTCTGGGTTTAAGGGCTGCAAAGGAGATGGGGATAGAGGATATATCAGTGTTTGGAGATGCTAAGGTGATTATTCAGAAAGTCAGAAATGCTTATCGGTCCAAGCATCCTCGACTCAAGAGTTATAGAAATGAGGTGTGGGACTTGATCGAAAAATTCTTCTCATCTTTCAACATCTCTTTTATTCAAAGGGAGAAAAATGCTTTGGCCGATTCCTTATCCATTTCGGCGAGTCTATTCAGGATCCCTCTGCCGCCTAAGAGAAAATACGATGTTGAGATAAAATATAGGCCACCTGTACCGGACAATGTTAGACATTGGAATGTATTCGAAGATGATCTTGAAATCAAGAAATTTCTGTAGGATGTCGACAAATTTTCAGCGTTGCACATTGATCAGGACCCTGACCTTGAAGGTCATCCCTGCCCTGAGGTATTTTCAAATAAAATTGCTAATCACCATATTATTCAACTCCCTAGAAATCATATTTCGAAGGGACTAGTCCCTTTAGAAAGATTGTTCGATGGTAATGATGTGGCAGTAAAGGGTGAAGTTTCGAATGAAGATGCCGATTTGGCTACGTGCAACATTGGCACACAGGAGGATCCTAAGTTTGTCAAGTTGTCGAGAAGTTTGACTAGAGAATAGAGGGTCGAATATACTGAGCTATTAAGAGAATTTGATGATGTGTTCGCATGGACTTATGAAGACCTCAAGACATATGACACGTCTGCCATTGAAAACAAGATCCAACTGAAGGAGGAGGCTAAACCATTTAGGCAGAAGTTAAGATAGATAAATCCTATGTTGCTGCCTATCATGGAGAGAGAAGTAAATAAATTGTTAGGTGCCCAAATCATTGTTCCCTTGAGATATTCTGAGTGGGTGGCCAATTTGGTCCCAGTGAGGAAGAAAAGTGGGGAAATCAGGCTCTGTGTTGACTTCAGAAACCTCAACAGGGGATCAAAGAAAGACAATTATCCCTTTCCCAACATGGAACACATATTGCAGAGGATAAATGGTGCATCCAAGATATCCATGGTTGATGGCTTCTCTGGGTATAATTAGATATCAGTCATGCCCTAGGATAGAGAGAAGATGGCCTTCACCACTCCCTGGGGGACATTCATGTATACCAAGATGCCATTTGGACTTATGAACGCAGCAACAACTTTTCAACGAGCTATGGATATGGCCTTCATAGGAGAGAAAGACCAGTTTGTGGTGATCTATCTAGATGACATCACAATCTTCTCTAGGTCTGATATGGAGCACTGTTGTCACCTAAGGAAGGTTTTCTTGAAATGCCAGAAGTTTGGCCTTTCTTTGAACCCCAAGAAGTCTATTTTTTCTATGAAGGAGGGGAAGCTATTAAGCCATATAGTATCAGAAGAGGGAGTGAGGATTGACCCCAATAGGGTAAAGGCAATTTAGACCTTGTCACTTCCCAGATCTAGAAAGGAACTTCAGGCCTTTTTGGGGAAGATTAATTTTCTGAGGAGATTCGTCTCAAATTTTGCTGAGTTGGTGAAACACATCATAGCCATGCTCAGGAAAGGAAATGAAGTAAAATGGACTACCAAGCCCAAACAATCTTTCATCCAAATAAAAAGGACATTGACTAAGGCACATGTGCTGATCAGTCCTAACTATTCCAAGGATTTTCTAATTTTTTCGTTCACTTCTTTTGATATAGTAGCAGCGGTCTTATTGTAGAAAAACGAGGAAGGTCGAGAGCAGCCCATTTCCTTCTTCAGCAAGGCATTAAGAGATGCAGAGATCAGGTATGAAATCATGGAGAAACATGCTTATGCCTTAGTGAAGGCTCTCAAAGATTTCATAGTCTATGTCTTGCACTCAAAAGTGACTGTGTACGTGCCTTCAACATCTGTGAAATATATCCTTATACAGCCGATCGTAGATGGAAGAAGAGGTAAATGGATCGCCAAGATTTTGGAGTTTGACCTAGAGATAAAGGCCACCAAGTTGGTTAAAGGGAAAGGTTTATCCAAGATGTTGGCTAAATCCAATTGCAGGGCCTTGGGGGTTAGCTTCATAAATACTTGCTCTGAAAATTAGCCAGCTGGGTCGTCCAACAAAATCTCTCACGATGGCTCATCACTAGCAGAATGCACCTGGTACCGAGACATTTCATACTTTCTACAAGAGTTGAAGCCTCTTGATAGAATGGGTAAGACTAAGGCAAGAGCTTTAAATATCAAAATGATAAGGTATTTCCTCATTGACCAAATATTGTATTGGAGAGACCCCCTAGGGGTGTTGCTGAGGTGTTTGAGCCCACAGGAAGCACAGAAAGTTATGTTTGAGTTCCATGGCAGCCTTTGTGGAGGGCATCATTTTTGGAAGACCACAGCTCACAAAATTCTTAGGGCTGGGTACTACTGGCCCACCTTGTTCACTGATGTCTGTAGAGAAGTTAGAGCTTGTATCAAATGCCAAAGGTTCTTTGGAAAGTAGTAGCTCAACTCACTTCCACTAAAGCCTATGGTATCTTTAACACCTTTTCAACAATGGGGGTTGGACTTCATTGGGGAGATTCATCCTCCTTCAAGTGGCCAGCACAAATGGATCCTGACTGGGACAGACTATTTCACTAAGTGGATAGAAGCGACCCCCACTAGGAGTGCTTCTCACAAGGTTATTATCATCTTCCTGGAGGATATCACAGCCAGATTTGGCTGTCCCAATAGAATTGTCACTGATAATGCTTCTTCTTTCAAGTCTGAGCCTCTGATTAAGTTTTGTGAACAGTTCAAAATTTCACTGATTCACTCCACCCCCTATTATCCTCAAGGAAATGGACTGGCAGAATCTTCCAATAAAAGCCTAATCAAGCTCATCAAAAGATTGTTGGAAGACAATAAGAGGGCCTAGGATTCAAAGCTCAAATTCTCTCTATGGGCCGATCAAGTGACAACGAAAAATTCCCTGGGCACCTCACATTTTCAATTGGTTTATGGGATAGAAGCTATTTTTCCTACTCAACTCGTGTTACCTGTAGAAAAATTCTTCCAGGATCTTGAAGGAGAGCCAGATCATATGGTCAGAAGGATTCATCAAATAGTGGAGGTACAATAGATCAGGGAACAGGTGATGGACATGGTCCATAGTCATCAGTAGAAGGTCAAGCAGGATTTTGACAGGAAGGTCACAAAGAAGGAGTTCGAGCTCAAAGATTTGGTGCTTAAGTGGGATGCACCCAGGTAGGATAGGGGAAAACACAAAAAATTTGACACCCTCTGGATCAGGCCCTTCAGGATCAGTGAAGTATTCTCAAATAACACTTATAGGTTGCAGGATTTGGAGGGTGAGGAAGTATTTAATGGCCCAGTAAATGGGCATTTCCTGAAAAGATGTTTTGTTTGAGCCATAGGTGACTCCTCGTTTTGTAAATATTGTCCTTTTAGTTGTTTACTTATTTATTTTCGGCTTAATAGACAACTCCATAGCCCAACAACAAGGCACTGAAGCTGTAAATGAGTTCTTAGAGCATCGCAAGGATGACTGTATCCCCCATGGAGCCTAATGTAAGCACAAATTCTTGCAAGATGGTGTTTTCTTCTGGTTATGTGCCCGTAGTGTAAATGTATAGAAGTGGGGTTTGAAAACTGATCGAGTGTGTTTTATTCAAAGGCCACAGCCATGAGTGTTGAGCGCAACCCACAGAACGAGCCCATTTCAGGCCTAAAATCAAGCGAGTGGTCACTTTGTCTTTCAACGGTGAGGATCCACAGAGGGGGCAGATTGACAACCATCGGGTAAGTTTGGGTCACAGAGTTGCCTGGGGTCAAGCGCCTGAGTTCATCTCCTATGGCCAAACTCATGAAGCGATCAAACCATTTCGGCTATCAGGACTTCGGGAGAACGGAGGGTCTCCTCCTTCCACTGCATTTCAGATCCCTGAAGCCCAAAACGCTGAAAAGAACCAGGACCATTGATCAAGAGATGATCTAGGCCGTCCATCCAATGGGACACGTGGCATGTGATCAAGCCATTTCGGCTATCGGGACTTCGGGAGAATAGAGGGTCTCCTCCTTCCACTGCATTTCAGATCCCCAAAGCCTGAAACACTGAAAAGAACTAGGACTGTTGATCAAGAGATGATCTAGGCTATCCATCCAATGGGACACGTGGTGCGTTATCAATCCATTTCGGCTATCGAGACTTTGGGAGAACAAAGGGTCTCCTCCTTCCACTGCATTTCAGATCTCCAAAGCGTAAAACGTTGAAAAGAACCAGGATCGTTAATCAAGAGATGATCTAGGCCATCCATCCAATGGGACATGTGGTGTGCGATCAAGCCATTTCGACTATCGGGACTTCGGGAGAACAGAGGGTCTCCTCCTTCCACTGCATTTCAGATCCCCAGAGCCTGAAACACCGAAAAGAACCAGGACCATTGATCAAGAGATGATCTAAGTCGTCCATCCAATGGGACACGTGGTGTGAGATCAAGTCATTTCGACTATCGGGACTTCGGGAGAATAGAGGGTCTCCTCCTTCCACTGCATTTTAGAACCCTGAAGCCCAAAACACCGAAATCCCAAAAGCACCTTTGAAGATAGGCACAGGGTCACAGCCCGTGGTCACTTGGGATGATAGAAAAAATTGTGGAAAGGGCCGAAACACCAGGTTTAGCTGCAGAAGGGATCACTGCATTCTCGAGAGACCAGTTCAGCTTGACCTCGATCTTGGTCCTTGCTAAAAATAAATGAAGGTGGATGGAGGTAGTTGAAACCTTGGCTCACTCATTAAATGCAAAGCATGGAGGTTACGACAGGCAGTCTGCCCAAGATGGTCCTGTACGCTGGTTTTCTCCAAAGAAGCCATGCCGAGTTCTCATGTGACTAGAGGAGTCTGCACATGCTATTTTATCCTTTAATGTTTCAGCTACCCCCCCTACAAAGGCCATGCAAAGTTAAAGTGACATCTGATGAAGGAGTTCAGGTGAGATTTGACTGAAGAGGCGCCACGCCCTAGGAGTTCTGAGGCGCCTCTATTGGATGAATGTTTAGGAGTATATTTACTCAGTTTTTTGTATTTTTGTAAGGATTGATGGTAGAGCACAGGGACCGATTGTAAATCTTTAATTTAGCCTCTGGTTCTCTGGTTATAGAGGAACATTTTGTGACTTCTTTCTTAATGGTAGCCAACTTCTTCTTTTATTTTTCTCTCTGAATCTGAAAGCCCGGGCATGGATGATCCAGTCGGGTGTTGCATAGCTATATAATGTATGTTTGATTATATCAGTTCTGCAATCTTTTTGGGTTCATTTTGAAGTTTATTCGGCTCTGAGAGGATCTCATATCCAAGACTTTTCCTCTTTTGTAAAGACTGCTGGAAGACCAGATGTCCAGAGAAGACTTTATTTCCCCTCTCTTTCCCTCCACTTACTCACCACTATCATTATTATTGGCTTAAGTTAGGTCAAGACCTCATATGTCATTGTTGTTCGAGCCCAGGTTTCTGAGTTAGAACAATATGGTTCTGAGTTTCTTTCCATTTGATCAACCTTTAAAACAAATCGTGACATAAACTGATGGGAGTTGGGATCTGCTCCTGCCACAATCCAGGAGTGAATTCTGGCTCCAACACTACCCAAGAAGACATGGAAATGTATGGGAGAGCCCAAATTAGGATATTCACCTGTTTAGTTGAAACTAGAAAATCAACACATGATTCTGCCAATTGGAAGGTTAAAGGGTGTGACAATAGATCTTGATGGAGTGTGCACTAAATTTGACTTCAAATTAAGATAAATAGTGGATGGCACAACACCTTATTCGACATTGCTTGGCTTGGATTGGGCATTTAAAAATCAGATCATAATCAATTTGAAGATGAGGAAGATGACATTTGAGTCAGCAGATAGAGAGTCATTGCGCCATTAGATCCATCATAAGGAGAAAGGTTTTTAGAACCCACTTGTTTAGACCTGGAGGAAATTAACCAGTTATACAGAACCACTACGTGAGAAGAATATTATGTGAATCCAACTACATATGGGGTACTCAGTTGGATATGTATCATGTCATGCCCATTAGACTCATAGGGTTGGAGAATTGGCATCATAGATTACATGAAGTCCCCACAAGAAGGTGCGCAAGAATAGACCGCAAAGTAAGATGGGTAGGTACAGACATAAGAGAACCTACCAGCTTTCATGGGGTGAATGACTTAGAAGAACTCATAACAAGATACGAAGATGAAGTGTTAGAGAATCAGATACTCTTGGCTCTGGACATAACACTCAATGAAACACCTGCAATATGGCAGGGTGCGCACAAAGGGACAATCAAGGAATGGTACCAATGTAAGCGATTATTGCACATCAGATTTGGATTAGAATAAGGAAGCAATCAACTACAGAGATATGATGGATAGGGGACACTAGTAGAACAGTTGGACAAGTGAAAAACACTATGGATAATGACACCACCAGAAGAATGGCCTCACCACTTTATTCACACATTGAAAGGAATTCCAACAAACTGGTATGTAGACTAGGAATTGTGCAGAGGCACTGCAGAATGGATAACATTACAACATAATTTTATAGTCACTTTCTCATTTGAACATGAGAGCCCCAACATGGATTCAACACTCAAACATATCAGGGGGTAATATTTTTTCGAGAACCAAAGGTTGAACTTATAATAGAACAATAGAACAAATAGACAATGAAAGAACTACTTGCATGCTACCATGTACAAGAAGAAGCACCAGATGAACATGACCCACACAACATTCAAATTATATAAATTGAAGGAGAGAGGGAGGTGGAAGGTCCATCTCTTGAATCATAAGTAGTTTTTTCACAAATCAAAGTGAAGAAAATAAATATTGGGACAAATGACAATCCCAAAATGGCTAGTATTGGGGATTATGGGGATGAACAGACAATAGAAAGAATGACAAAGTTACTGCATGAGTACAATGACCCTTTCCAAACAACCTTTATAGAGATGAAAGAAATAGTAAGAGAGCTAGGAGATATGAAGATAACTCTCAAATATGAGGCTAGATCAGTGTGACAATGACCATATAGACTGAAGACAATATATAAGCATAAAGTAAAAGAATAAATTGACAGAATGTTGGAAGCTAGAATCATAGAACCAGTTGAGGAATATGAATGGGTAAGACCTATGGTAGTTCATGAGAAGAAGCAAGGAGGCATAAGGATATGTGTCAATATGAGGAAGCTAGATGATTCTTTCCTACATGACCCTTTTCCTACCCCTTTCACATATGAATTATTAGAGAATGTAGGAGGATAGGAAGCATACTCATTCAGGGATGGATTCTCAGGCTACCATCAGATCAAGATAGCTCCAGAAGACAGGTACAAGACCACTTTTTCCACAGAATGGGGATCCTACCAGTACATAGTCATGCCTTTTGTACTGAAGAATGCACCAACAATATTATAAAGAGTAGTCATAGCTGCATTCAAAGAACTCATCCATCAGTTTTTAGAAGTATATCTAGATGATTGGACAATCTACAGTCTGTTGAAAGATCATGTAGAAGTATTAAGGTTGATGTTGGAAAGATGCAAGCAGTGCCATATATCATTAAATATCAATAAGTTCATCTTTGGGACACCTTTTGGGATATTATTGGGCCATGTAGTGTGAAAACAAGGCTTGCTAGTAGATCCTGCCAAGATTGCAGTGATTTTCAACTTACCACCACCAAAATCAGTACGTCAAGTGAGAGCAACATTGGGACACACATGCGACTACAAAAAAATTATAAAGAGGTATGTGCATATCACTGCATCGATGGAGAAATTGTTAGGAAATATAGTAAATTTTAGTGGAATGAGGACTGTCAACAAGGATTAGAGATTCTAAAAGAGAAGATGGAAACATCACTGATATTAGTATTCCTAGATTGGGAAAATACATTCCATGTGCATGTATATAAATAAACCATAACACTTGGAGTTATTTTGGCACAACCATGAGAAGGAGAGTTAGACCATCCAATAGCATTTGCCAGAAAAAAATTGTTAGAGTCAGAGAAGAACTACAATACTACAAAAAGAGAAGGCCTAGCAATGGTATATGCACTGCAGAAGTTCAAACACTATCTACTGGGGAAACATTTTAAAATGTTCACAGATCATTATGCCCTCAAATACCTAGTCAATAAGCCAATGTTGGGGGGGGGATCTATATATGGTTACTGTTTTTTCAGGAATCTGACTTTGAAGTGATAGTCAAACCAGGGAAGTTGAATGCAGGACCTGATCACTTGTCAAGGATCACCAATGGAGAGGAACCTACGAATTTGGAGGATGACTTCCCTAATGCACAATTATTTTCAGTCCAAGTAGTTGATGAATATTTTTCTGACATCATTCAATACTTGAGTACGAGGATCGCACCAAAATAATTCAACATAGCACATAAGAAAAATATGGTAGACAAAGATGTAAACTATCAATTGATTGCAGGACACTTATACAATATGGGTGTAGAAAACATCTTGAGAATATGTGTACTAGAATATGAAAGGACTGGGATTTTAGCAGAGGCTCACGAGGGAATAGTTGGAGGGCATTATGCAGGAAAATATACCATGTAGAAGGTATTGCGCATAGGGCTATGGTGGCCAATCATCCACAGAGATGCAAAGGACTATTGCTAGAGTTGTGATGTATGTCAGAGGGTTAGTAAACCTAATTAACAAGATGAGATTCCCCTAATACCACAAGTAACCTAGCAAGTATTCTAAAAATTTGCAATAGATTTTGTGGGACCAATTAATCCACCAACAAAGAGGTCAGGAGCAAGGTATATCATTACTGTAACAAAGTACTTAATGAGATGGGAAGAAGCAACACCAGTAAAATATTTCAGCACAAAGACAACAACAAACTTCCTGTTTGAGAAAGTGATCAGTAGATTTGGATGCCCAAGGATCTTGATGAGTGACCAAGGCACTCACTTCATCAATAGTAATATCAAGGATATGACTAAGGAGTTTGAAGTCTATCATAAAAAAAGTGCACCATATCACCCTCAAGAAAATGGAATAGTGGAAGCCTTTAATAAGATCTTAGAGAATGCATTGAAAAATATCTTCAATGTCAACAAGGATGAATGGGACTTGAAGATACCAGTAGTATTATGGGCATACAAGACTACATGCAAAAAGTTGACAGGGAAGACACCATTCAGGTTGATGTATGGGCAAGAAGCAATGGTGCCATTAGAATTTTTGGTACCTAGTTTGCACGTTGCAGCAATCACTAACATGACAGAACGAGATGCAATACAAGAAATGATAATTCAACTGATGGTGATGGAAGAAGATGGGATTCTAGCAGGCTTTCACCAAGAAGTAAAAAAAGAAAGGGACAAATATTAGCATGACATACATATTAAAAGGAAGAGTTTCAAGGAGGGATACCTAGTCTTGGTGTATTAAAGTAAATTTTTTTAGCACCAGGAAAATTTAGAATGCATTGGTTGGGACCATATGAAGTGAAGACTATCACAGAAGGGGGAGCTGTATAGTTGAAAGATTTAGGAGGTACAAAAATTAGAGGAATGATCAATGGGAGTCGACTGAAACTGTATGGGGACAGTCGACCTCCTAGTACTTAGAAAGTTACCACGCAGTAAAGAGATATGTATATAGTCTATTATAAATAATAATAATAATAATAAGATTGCGTAAGACATCAAAAGACTATGTGAAACAACAATGCAATTACCGTGCCAAACATCAGAAGACAACACACAACAAAAATGGACTGAGGGCAATGAAAATAAAAATTCCACGTGCAACGACAAAACAACATACTATGCACTTGGAAAACTCAGCGTGCTGGAAAAAGGACCAACAGTTAAAAAAGGTGAAAATTTAAAAAATGGAAGTTACAGATAAAAGGTTCCAACTGACAGTAATTAAGGGAAAAAAGGTGAAAATTTGAAAAATGACATCTACGTTAAAGGCGACAACTGGAAGTAATTATGAAATTCAATGAAAACGTATGAACAAAGCGTCGTTACATTAATCAATGTTGGGGAAGATTCTCCAAGAAGCTTCATGACTTTCCTATATAAAGGGGAACGCAGGAAACATAAGACCCATTATGAATTCGTGAAATTACAGAGAGATAGAGCACGTAGAGTTGAAGTGAATTAACATAGGGCAAACCAGTGAAGAGTTAGTCAGCAAAAACCAATCACTACCCATAATGGCACCACCAAAGATGGGTGTGTTGAGCCAATCCAGGAGGAAAACACATAGTAGTAGGGCACCACGGGAGGCAATAGATCCCGAACAGGAAACCAAACATCCCAAGGAATTCATCGACGTTGACGCAATTCCGTCGTCGAATGAAACCCATAGACCCTACGCCATTGGTGGAGGAAACATAGGGTCCAACCACGTCATCCATGGAAGTTGAATTGGATAGAAGTGCATAGGGACACCCAATGCACAACAAAGGAAACCCAACTGAAACCGCACTGATCGAAGGGGCCCCACAGATACATGGTTGAGCTACTACATAGAAAGAGGCAACAATACCCAAAAACATCAAAGTTGAAACCGCACAACAACATGAGGGTTTGGTCGAGGATATCACTGGCTATCCAGACTCTGATATCGAAAGGAGATAGATGTAGGTGGGGTCCTCTAGTCAACAACCAATGTGGAATGGAAAACAGCCTATAGTTCGGTCTCCATGCAGGAAGTAGGATACAAAAATCATGCTCCTGTGCATTCCAAAAGGAGTGCAAACCACACCAACAATTCTAGGTTTCGTGGAGAAACTAAGGTACTCAGACTGTAAATGTGTTGAACCTGCATAGAATAGATCTAGATAGAAAATACTACACACATTTGTAGAGAGGAATTGAGAAAGAAGAAGCAAGATAGAAAGAATGGAAGAATTCTCATTAATCGTACTCCACAATCAAAGAGTGAAAATTTACAATAGATATAGAATAAATGAGTAACTAATGAGCCATAGTGGTGGTCTAGATTGATCTAGACACACACCAACAATTACAAGAGTAATCTGCCACCTAGTCTAGTCTCTCAGGCAGTTACGGGAGTGAACTACCACCTTGCTGAGTTAACTAGTCAACTAGTCTTTAGTTAACTGACTGAACAAAGAGTAGTGAGTTCGTGATGATCCCAATGTTGCATGGTGACAAAACCAATGCAACATCTAAACTCAACTCAACTAGTCAAACTGAAGTGTCAATTGAAAAAGAATATTCTATAGGTGGAATATTCTCCTCTAAAATATAGGAGTCTGGATAATGACTAATTATGACTAATAAACAAGGAATAACCTTAGTAAAAATAAATCCTAGGTGTGTGTGAAGTAACTCCAACACCCCCCCTGAACATCACTACGGTAAAAATAAAGAATGGGTCTCGGCTACGAGGCCATGTTAGGTACCCAAATACAAAAGATACAATGAACTAAACGAAGAAAGAGAGAAAACCTCATGGGAACAAAACCCCCCCTCAAATTACAATGCATAAAATAAAAAATGATAAGGAACAAAACGCAGTTGCTAAGCAACCATGTCCTTCACTCCAAGAAGACCTTGCAACTGTGCAAGTTTGTGCTCTTTGAAGATTTTGTTGAAGATGTAGATGTCTACATGGATCTGATGAAGTATATGAATCATTTATATTTCCACACATATCCACTTTATCTTCTTGTAATGAATAATATCCAAATAAATTTTTGATGAAATTTTGAAAACCATGCGGCCGTTTCCAGAAAAATGCTGAAATTTTGTTGATTTTAAAACGATCATAACTTCACTTTCCGGACTCCGTTTAAGATGATGTTTTTTTTGAAATTGGATATTTTCCTGAGAGGAATTCAAATATTCAATTGGTTTCTGAAAATTCTTATCAGAAAATATCATAATGGCATCTGATGTGAGCGGCTCCCTTTTTGACTCCTGAGATGCATGCATGGTGCATGAAAAAGTGTCTTCATGTGACTCCTGAGATGCATGCCATATATCTTCCACATGAATTTCATAAAACAAATCTGAAATGGATTAGACATCATCTTCAATTAATGGAATACAAATTTCTGCAAAAACTTTTGTAGAAGACTCTTCGTAATAAGAGACTTGATCTTCTGATGGCTTCTCTTCTCGCTCTATCTGTTTGACCTCCTGCATGAAATCTTCACAACATTATTTATTCCCAAATAGAACCTCCAATCTGTTCCATAATTCATTTGGATTTAATCCTTGTGATTCTTCATATACTTGATGAAAAAGTTCGGGAGAAACAGACATGTTGATACTTCCTATGGCCATATCTTGTCTATTGAGAAAGTATTTTTTCTCATCGACAGAATCAAGCTCTACTTCCATTGCCATGGTTATTTGGTATAAGCCTTTTCATCTTAGAAGAATCAAAATTTTTGGCTTCCATTCCAAATAGTTATGAGGCGTGAGAAGTATTCCCGACGAATAATCCATCTTTTTGTTGTCTTCAATCTTTTGTACCTACAAAAAATAATTTGTTGTAGATTTTCTTAGCAGTCTGTTGGCTCTGATACCATGTAAATGTGTTGAACCTACACATAATATATATAGCTAGAAAATAATACACACATTTGCAGAGAGGAATTGAGAAAGAAGAAGCAAGATAGAAAGAATGGAAGAATCCTCATTAACCTTATTCCACACTCAAAGAGTGAATAATTTACAATAGATATAGAATAAATGAGTAACTAATAAGCCATAGTGGTGGTCTAGATTGATCTGGAGACACACCAATAGTTACAAGAGTAAATTTCCACCTATTCTAGTCTCTCAGGCAGTTACAGGAGTGAACTACCACCTAGCTAAGTTAACTAGTCAACTAGTCTTCAGTTAACTGAATGAACAAAGAGTAGTGAGTTGGTGATGATCCCAATGTTGCATGGTGACAAAACCAATGCAACATCTAAACTCAACTCAACTAGTCAAAATGAAGTGTCAACTAAAAGAGAATATTCTCCAAGTGGAATATTCTCCCCTAAAATATAGGAGACTGGATAATGACTAATTACGACTAATAAACAAGGAATAAACTTAGGAAAAATAAATCCTAGGTGTCTGTGAAGTAACTCCAACACCTCCCCTGGACATCACTATGGTGAAAATAAAGAATGGGTCCCGGCTACGAGGCCATGTTAGATACCCAAGAACAAAAGATACACTGAACTAAACGAGGAAAGAGGGAAAAACTAATGGGAACAAAACCCCCCCTCAAATTACAATGCATAAAATAAAAAATGAGAAGGAACAAAAAACAGTTGCTAAGCAACCTTGTCCTTCACTCCAAGAAGACCTCGCAACTGTGCAAGTTTGTGCTCGTTGAAGATTTTGTTGAATAT
>SNQJ01S0021832.1:172411-188866 GCA_010110895.2 Picea sitchensis | reverse complement strand
TGAGGAGGAGGAGGAGGAGGAGGAGGATAAAAAATGGATGCAGTGTCACACACATGTGTAGGAGAATAAATAGGATCAAAAGATGTTGCAATCGACTCATGTGGAAGAGAATCAGGAGGAGGAGGAGGAGGACCATGTGGTGGAGTAAAGGATGTGGATGGATCCACTAATGAGCTAGATGTAGTGGTATCATGAACACAACCTCTCAACATATCGATGAGGTTGACAACACCAACAATATGATGCATCAACATCATCATGTCATGAGGAAAATTCCTCCATGTAGTACAGAGTTACTCTACCCATAATATGTCTCTAGGGGGTATAGGCACCACTCCATGACTAGTCATGACACAACATAACTGATATTCCACATCTATCCAAACTATCGTATCCATCCTATGGCATGTGGGGTCTCTATACTATTAGAGGTTGGTCCTATGTGCCTCCCATGACCTCATCCTCATGTTGGGGAGGCGTATCCCTAGCATATGTGCCAATATATACAAAACAATGGGTAATAATAGTAATAATATAATTGAAACTAAATGTTACTACAAATTACATGTGCATAAAATAAGACATAAAAATATGAAAATAGATTGATTGAAACATACTGATAATATTACCTCTCTCATCTAGTGGCTCCTCTATTGTAAATCAAATGTTTGGAAATCCTCTCAAATATATCCCCGTGTATGGATACTCTACAATATCGAGGACAATAAATCAAATACCTCCTTTTCCACCAGAGTAATGGGAAACTTGGACTTTCCCCTCTTGGGAATCAACTTACCCCACATGTTCATATATGCATCAAACATGGTCCTAGGAGGAAAGTGGGGTACTTCTATCCAAGTGGCATGAACCCTCTCAAAAAACAATGTATACACCTCAAGCACAAATTAGAAGAATATCATCCTAGACAAAATAAAGCGATGGTGATCTAATGCATCACAAAACTATCTCAAAAAATGTTCACCCACCTAATAAATTGGGGCTCCTGCAATAAACTATCTACATAATAAAACATATAACAAATAATGTTCTACCCATCATAGGTATACTATGACAATGATGAGAGAATATGGGACAAACACCTAATATCGTGTCTCTAAAATGAACCTATATACAGTTGACCACCACAAACCTGAAACTCTAAAGGTAAAAGAATATATAGACTGACATATCTTTGCACATATGCCAGATGGGTCTTTCCTACAACACTAGGTGGTAGCATAGGGAAATGGGGAAAATACACATCCCTCCTAGACAACATGATGATGAAATAGACATCATCCTCTGTGGGATGATACCACATATCATGACCGACCTTCAAACCCTGTCTCACATGATCCCAACATTGCATCAATTGTTGTAACAATGGAGAGATCCCCCTAAAGGATGTACCCTCCTGATAAAAGTTCCAGAGGCCAATACCCATAAAAAGGTATTATNCTGCAATAAACTATCTACATAATAAAACATATAACAAATAATGTTCTACCCATCATAGGTATACTATGACAATGATGAGAGAATATGGGACAAACACCTAATATCGTGTCTCTAAAATGAACCTATATACAGTTGACCACCACAAACCTGAAACTCTAAAGGTAAAAGAATATATAGACTGACATATCTTTGCACATATGCCAGATGGGTCTTTCCTACAACACTAGGTGGTAGCATAGGGAAATGGGGAAAATACACATCCCTCCTAGACAACATGATGATGAAATAGACATCATCCTCTGTGGGATGATACCACATATCATGACCGACCTTCAAACCCTGTCTCACATGATCCCAACATTGCATCAATTGTTGTAACAATGGAGAGATCCCCCTAAAGGATGTACCCTCCTGATAAAAGTTCCAGAGGCCAATACCCATAAAAAGGTATTATGATTGCTGTGAAAGAGGGAAAGGGTACAAATCCATATCCTTCTCCCTTGCATCCCACTCACACACAAATATGTTTGTCTCAACCTATCGTTGATCCACCTCCTCCTCCTATTGTCATCGTCGTCTCTAATTCACATAAAAATATTGTCCAGAACATATGTATAGATAAAATAAATTGAAATTGTAAAACAAATACATATATAAATGACGTGTATTTAAAAAAATACAAAATTAAATTTTTTTTGCAAAAAAATATTTAAGATCAATTGGTGCACTTCCAACAGAACATACGCCCCAAGGATTGTGTGCTATCTCAAAATAACAACACTGCTAAGAAGTGCATCCCATATGATTAAATGGACTAACTTAGTTATTTTAACCACACCGGTTTAGTGCTTTTAACAACATTGGTTAATTTCATTAACAAAGATGCACCACAATGCTAAAATTTATAGCATGCAAATGCATGGTGCCATTTTTTAAACCAAAATCACACATGCACCATGTCTACCAAAACACCAGCATGCTTCCTATCGGTGACGTTGTCTTTATGACACTAGTGCATTCGTTAGACTGATAAGCATCACTAAGCTAAACTTAAATATCACAGCTGAAGTGGTGCAATGTGTTACTATTAACTCATCAATACCACCATGATAGTGAAGCACTGACATTTTTTACCTTAGTGAATTGTAAAAGATAGAGAATTGGGAATGAGTTATCTAATGAGATGCCCCGCTATGAAAATTCAGGAAATATATTTCTTGATGTGTTTCTATATAAAATACTAGTGTGTTGGATTAAAATGGTTTCACTGTTATGTTGAATTTTATAAATTTTTATGTTATAGGTGTCTTTAGTTAAGTGAAGTGTACCGGTGCATAATGTTCAATGGAACTGGTATGATTTATTCAATGCAGTATTTGTTTTATAAATTATGGTGGTGCATTTGAACATTGATGTGCCAGGGAATTATTTTTTGAGTATGCCCTGGTGTGGTTGGTTAAAATTGGTGCACCACTAGGTTCAATTTTATATATCATTGAGATATCAACGAGTTTAATGAAGTGAAATGTATTTGTGCAGGTAGAATCCCATTATACACCAATTTCGTGGTGCTACAGAGGATGCACTACTTTGTTTTTTATAATTTATCTTGGTGCACTTTCTTAAACAAAAATAGTGCATACATATATGAGATGCACCAATGGTAGTGCTCACTGTGAATTTAACAAAGTATGCATCACTTCAAGGCGAATCAAACTGTTCAGGTGCACTACGTGAAATTGAGAAAAATGCCAAATTTCAAGCTAAATTCTAATTTTGATTGGATAAAAATGAAAATATTAAGGTAATAAATAATTTAATTGGTCTCTTGTGTCTCGAGGAGGCATAGTTTCATCGTTAAGAGGAAATGGAAATTCGTGGTAATTTCCAAAATTTGGAAATATGTGGAATCCACCAATGGAGCTATCCAAGTCAATGTAGAGCACTAGAAACAAGGCATGTTAGGAAGAAAGGTGAGAACTGGTGCTTTCTTGAGAGTTTGGAAGCATGAGATGCACTGTAACAATGAAAACCATTTTGGTAATTTTTTTGTATTTACCCTACCTCGTTGCACCTAACGAAAGTTAGGTGCACCGGTGCATAAGGTTCAACGACACCGGTACAATTTATTTAGTGCGTGTATTTTTATTATAAAGTATGGCGATCTGCGTTTGACCATTGACAAGTTGGTGAGTTATGTTTTTGGTATTACCCCGTGTGATTGGTTAAACTGGGTCCACCACTAGGTTGAATTTAATATATCGTTGAACTAGCGTTGCGGTTAATGAAGTGAAATGTTCTAGTGTGGGTAGAAGACCATTGTCGACCATTTTTTGGGTGTTCTGAAGGAAACATTGCTTGTTTTTAATAATTTATCATGATGTACTTGCTTGAATGGCATCGATGCATACATAAATGAGATGCATTGGAAGCGTTTCTCACTATGAATTTAACAAAGTATGTAACTCTTTGGGGTGAGACGAACCGTTTAGGCGCACTATCTGAAATTGAAAAAAATGCCAAAATTCAAGCTAAATTATAATTTTGATTAGATAAAAATGCATCTAGGAAGGTAATAAATAATTTACCAGGTCTATTCTATCCCGAGGAGGCATGGTTTCACCATTGACAGGAAATGAAAATTCATGGTAATTTCAAAGAATTGGAAATGAGTGGAATCCACCAACGGAGTTATCCAAGTCGGTGTAGAGCACCAAAAACATGGAATATTAGAAAGACAGGTGAGAACTAGTGCTTTCTTCATAGTTTGGAAACATGGGATGCATTGTAACAATCAAAATCATTTTGGTAATTTATTTATTTATTTACCCTACAATAATGCGTCTGACGAGTGTTATGCAAACTAGTGCATAATATTCAACAACACCAGTGTGATTTATTTAGTGCATATAATTTTATTATAAAGTATGGTGGTGCTACTCGAACATGGATGCACCGATGCTTTATTGTTCATGAGTGCACCAATGCATATATACCTTAAAGGAACACCAAGAAAAATACCTTTGTAAAAACCTCTAGCCGCCCATGTCTGCTATAAACAACTAAGTGATAAATTGTTCAGGGAGGTTCCATAAAAACCTACACAAGAAAGTGTGCTCCTTGTAGTGTAGAGAAATTTCAAATATGTATTTGAAAAAGAGTTTCAGGAAAGGATGTCAAGTTTTTGCAGCCCATATGTAAGAGACAACCAAATATATAATGGAAAGCATTGAAGACCATCCATTCTTGAATGATTTTGATGTTTCTTGGGAAATTCTAGGATTTCCACCAAAGAGAGAAATTGACTTCTCTATTGATTTGGTTCTAGGAGCTACCCCGATGTCCAAGGCACCATACAAAATGGGCACAACAAAATTGAAAGAGTTTCATATGCATCTTGAATAATGGTTAAGGAAGGGGTATATATGCCCAAATTTGTCACCTTGGGGTGCCCCCGTTATTTTTGTGAATAAGAAAGATGGAACCTTGAGGATATGTGTTGATTTTAGGAAGCTAAATAAGGTCACCATAAAGAAAAATTTCCTTTGTCAAGTATTGATGATCTATTTGATCAGTTGAAAGGTGTAATAATATTTTCCAATATTGAATTAAGATCGGGTTATCATCAAGTGAAAAATTATAAAATAAATAAGATATCAACAAGATAGCATTTAGGACAATACATGGGCATTATGAATTCATGGTAGTTCCTTTTGGGCTATCAAATTCCCCAGTTGTTTTCATGTTCCTAATGAATGGAGTGTTCAGAGAATACCTATAAAATGTTTTGATTGTGTTCTTGGGTGATATACTCATATACTCTAAGTCATAATAGGAACATGAGAAACATTTAAGAATGATGCTGAAATTTTTAAGAGAGCACAAATTGTATGTAAAAGTAAGTAAGTGCATCTTTTATCAAAAGAATTTTCACTATTTGGGGCCTATTATTTCAACAGATGGAATAAAAATTGATCCTAAGAAGATAGAGGCCATTAGAGGATTCTTGGAACTAAGAAATGTCATAGAGGTCAGATCATTCACGGGTCTTGTTAGTTATTACCAAAGATTCACAAAACGATTTGCAAATATTGCAAGCCTAATCACTTCTTTGCAAAATAAGGGAATGAAATTCGAATGGATTCCCAAATGTCAAGAAATGTTTTAGCAACTGAAAGACATATTGACCAGTGCACCAATATTGAAGATTATGGATTCGGAAGAATATTTTGTTGTGTGCATGGATGCATGCAATAAAGGAATCGATGGAGTACTCAGGTAAAAGGATTATGTGGTATGCTATGAATACATAAAATTAATGGAGTGTGAGAGGAATTATGATATCCATCATCTATAATTAACGACCATTATTCATGCACTAAAAAAGTGGAGAAATTACCTCATGGGGAGAAAATTTGAGCTAAGTACATACCACTAGTCTAAAACATTTGTGTAGACAACCCACATTAAATACAAGAAAAACTACAATATCTTGAATTCCTTAGTGAATATGAATTAGAAATTAAACACATCAAGGGAAAATAGAATCAAGTGGTTTATGAACTCAGTAGGAGATTGAATGAGATGCATATTGCATCCATTAGCATGTACATGATTGATCTGAAAGATAAAATTATTATAGAAACAAATTCAGATCAACACTACTTGGAAATAAAAGATACAATACAACAAGGAAATGTTCAATAGAAATTTAAATATTATGAGATATAGGAAAATGCGATTCTCATGTATAGAGGCAACGTATATGTGCCAAATTCTAGAGAGTTGAAAAATAGAGTGATGAGGGAAATGCACAATGTGCCATATGTTGGGCACCCAAGATATCCGAAGTCAATTGTAGTTGTGAGGAGCCAATACTTTTGGCCAGGAATGAAGAAAGCAGTGGCTAATTATATAGACACCTATTTAGAGTTCTAGAAGGTGAAGATAGAACATAGAAATCCAGTTGGGCTATTACAACCATTACCCATTCCAAAATGGAAATGGTAGGTAGTCACACTATATTTTATTACAAAGTTTCCCATAATTGTGAAGCAAAATGATTCCATAATGGTAGTTGTGGATAAATTAACTAAGGCCACACATTTTATTCCAATAAAGACTACACACAAGGAAAAAAAATATTGCAGAGATCTACATGAAATAAGCTGTCAGGCTACAAGGAGTGACTAAGGAAATTGTTTCAGACAAGGATCTCAATATTACATACAATTATTGGAAAGGTTTGGTCAAAGGATTTGGGACAAATCTGAATTTCAGTACAACATATCACCGAAAATCAGATGGGAAAACAAAAAGGACCAACATAATAATTGAAGACATGCTCATAATCTATGTGGTGGACCAACCATCAAAGTGGGAGGATTATATGCACTTAGTGGGATTTTCTTACAATAATGGGTATCAAGCCTCATTAAAAATGAGCCTATTTGAATCATTATATGGTAGGAAGTGTAACACCCCAGTGAGTTGGGATAAAACAACATATAGAGTTGTTATTGGGCCATATTTATTGAAGGAAATGGAAGAGAAAATGACAAATATCAGGTAGAATTCAAAGGCTTCCTGGGACAGGTAGAAAACTTATGTAGACAAGAACAAAATTTTCAGAGATTTTAAAGTGGGTGAACCTATATTTCTAAAAGTGAAAGTGAAGAGAAGTTCTCTGAGAATGGGTAACTACCCACAGTTGGCAGTAAGATATTGTGGAATTTTTCAAATATTAAAGAAGATA
Organism: Picea sitchensis; assembly: GCA_010110895.2. Classification (NCBI taxonomy): domain Eukaryota; kingdom Viridiplantae; phylum Streptophyta; class Pinopsida; order Pinales; family Pinaceae; genus Picea; species Picea sitchensis. The sequence goes on along the minus strand of SNQJ01S0021832.1, from coordinate 181,653 downwards.
GGGCCAACTACATACATTCTAGAATTTTGTCATCCATGAGAGTGCATAATGTATTTCATGTATCATTATTAAAGAAATATGTGCTTGACCCTAACCACGTAATTGATCATACTGTGATCTAGGTGGAACAAGAAGGGGATTTTTGGGTGGAACCAATATGCATCTTTGATCGGAAAGTCAAAGTACCTAGGAAAAAATCCATAACAATGGTAAAGGTTCAATGGAACTGCTACAATCCTGAAGATGAAACATGGGAGCATGAAGAACCTATGCAGGAGGAATACCAACAATTATTTTTTGTCAATTTTGAAGAAAATAGAATATAATAATGTGAGACTTCATTTTGAGCAACTAGAGTTCCAAAACCACATCTCAGATTCCTAGCCAACCTATGTTGGAGGCCCTGATAAGTGAATGGTACATCCCGATGGACCATGAACGGTGAAGGGGGTGAATTCCTTGGGTCAACGGGTTGAGAGGAATAAGAGATTTTGGTTGGAACTATTGTTGGAGTTGTGAAATTGTAGTTTTTTTATTTTCTAATTATTGCATTGTAAATTTGTATATTTATTTTGGCATGGTGTTGTGCACTGAGGACATGTTAAGAACCAAATATCAATATAGCATAGAAAAACATTGGAATAAGTACTCAACGCCTTGAAAAATAGATAATTTCAGATAATAAGCCTCTTCGAAGGGGAAACCTCCTTATACACCACATAAATGTTCAAGTAAAAGATGATTCCAAATGAAAATGTCTCCTTGGTATATATAGGAGACTAGGAGGTACAATTACAACTAATGGACTCAAGCCGACATAAATAAAATAACATTACTAATGTAATATGCCCCAATTAAGGGGTGAAATGAGCCACTATTTAGAGGTTAACATTCCCCTCCTTGGGACAAGTGTTGTGCAACACTTGAGTAACTACTCGGATGCTTGGACCATAAAGACTCATCTTCCCAAGTGGAATCTTGATTCGGTGGTTTCCTCCATTTGACATATGAATACTGAAATGGATCTATTCCTCGGACCTCAGCTGGCGAATTCTTGTGTAGGTGATGGCTTCGGATCCAATATGATTTTCCTTCCCTCGTCAAGTTATGGAAATATAGTTTGAACTTAGATCTTGTCACCTATATAACCTTCTTTAAGCATTTGTAGAGCATTTGAAACTAGATTGTACTCATTAAGATGCAGGTAGCTCCAATTTTGTATGCCATAGTACCAATATTTTACAACAACTTGCCTTATAAGGACCATGGTACTTTGGGACATAATTCATTATCCTTCTTGGCTTTGGGGACATTTTGTATGTTTTTAGTCTTAAAACACCCAATCCCTACTTCAAAACTTCTTTCACTACAATGTTGATGCGCTTGTTGTTTCATGTGATTCCATGCCATGGTCAAGTTGTCCCTTAGATTTGGAGAACTTGTTATTGATCTTCTCGATGTAATATTCCACTTCTTGAACCTTAGATTTTTATTTTAGAAGAGTTCTTGAACCTTAGATTTTTATTTTAGAGAAGAAGTGATGGAAGGAGGGTGGTATCCATAGAGTTCCATAAATGGTGTCATTTTTGTTGCAGTATGAAAGGAAGTGTTATACCACCACTATGCCAAGGGTAACCATTTGAACCATTGTGTTCGTTTATCAGAGACAAAGCAACGAAGTTAGCCTTACAGACATTTGTTCATTGTATCGGTTTTTCCATCAGATTGAGGATGATAGGATGATCTATGAGCCAATTGTGTACCCAAACAAGAAAGTAATTCTGTCCAAAAATGTCCAGTGAAGATGGTATCTCTATCACTTATAATAACCTTTGGGAAACCATGTAGCTTTTGAATTGTCTCCATGAATGCAGTGGCAATTGTACTAGCTTTGAATGGATGAGAGAGTGCATAAAAGTGTGTGTACTTGGTGAGTCTATCAACAATCACCATGATGACACTCATTCCTTCAGACTTTGGTAACCCTGTTATGAAATCCATGGAAACCTCCTCCTAGTGCTGACTTGGGATGGCTAATGGTTGTAAAAGATCTAGGGTCTTAATTTTTTCCACCTTATTTTGTTGGAAAACCAAACATTCTGCGACAAAACTTTGAACATCAGTTTTAAGGCCATCCCAAAAAAATTCCTTCTTGACCCTATGGTAGGTTTTCAAAAGTCCTGAGTGCCCTCCTACTGGAGAGGTGTGCAATTCAAATAGTACCTTTTGTTTGAGTTGGGAGTTCTTACATAAATATAAGCGATCTTTGTACCATAGTGAATCATTTTTCCATGTAAATTTATATGATGCACTGGAATCTTGTTGCAACCTTTGAATGAGAGTCCACACTTTTTCATCATTCTTCCATTCATCCCTTGCTTCTATTATCCAATTGGGTTGGATAATCAAGATAGCACAGAGAAATGCCTCAACATATTCATCCTTTCTTGAGAGTGCATTTGCCACAACATTTTTCTTCCCTTTTTTTATAGACGATTTCAAAATCATAACCCAATATCTTGGTCACCCATTTTTGTTGTTCTTATGAAGATAGTATTTGTTCCAAGAAGTATTTAAGACTATCATGGTCTGTTTTGACCTTGAAGTGCCTATCCATTAGGTAAGAACACCATTTCTTCAATGCATGTAGTATTTCCATCATTTCCTTCTCATAAATGGGTTTGTGTAAGTCCTTTCCCTTGAGTGGCCAACTTTCAAAAGCCAGGGGCCTTCCTTCTTGCATTAGGAAAACACCAATTCCATTTTCTGAGGCATCACATTCCACAATAAAGGTTTTTGTGAAGTCTGGAAAGGTCAAGATAGGAGCTTTGCACATCACCTCTTTAAGTTGTTCAAAATATTTAGTTTCCTTTGGAGTCCATTGTAATATACCAGATATAAAAAGTATGCAAAACATAAATAAAGTGATAGAAATGGCAGAATAACAACAATATAACCAGAACAAACACCACAATAAGACTGAAATGATATCAGAATAACGAAAGAAAATCAATTTGATTCTGAGAGAAATGTTCACGGCCCTGTTCGAGGAGGCAACCTCCAGTCGAGTAGAGATCTATTACAATAATATCCAAGCTAGGGTTCTCATACACTCGACTCCTATTTATACTAAATATGTCTATCAAAAGAAGCATCTAGAGGAAGATCCTTCTAGAAGAAGAAGCTTCTATTAGGTCTTCTTACATTCGACTTATTCTATTTTATTGCAAGGCCTTATTAATATTGACCTTTATTACAACCCAATATATTGTTCTACCTATGTGCAGGTTAGGACCTTAACATGTCCGTCCCCTTAAAAATAGCCTTTTCCTCAAGGCTTGAGATGTGGAATTTGTTGTAGAATGGTAGTTGGTTCCCAAGTGGCATCTGATGGAGTTGTATCTTTCCACTGGAATAACACTTCCTTGATGGTTCTTTGATGCAGGTGATGCTCATGTTGGTCCAAAATTGCTTGTGGCTGTAGCCAAATGGATCCTTCTTCGACTAACTTTTGAAGGTTGGTTTGAATTTGGCACTTAGTTCCAATCACCTTCTTTAAGCATGAAACATGAAAAAAATGATGTAGCTTCGAATGACTGGGAAAAGCTAACTAATAGGCCACCTACCCCACATGCTTGAGAACAGTATAAGGACCATAAAATTTGTGCACTAGCTTCTGACAATGCTCAACCTTGAGGGAATTTTTTCTGTAAAGTTGCAGTCGAAGAAACACCTAATCCCCTTCTGCAAATTGACGTTCAGAGTGACCTTGATCTTCTTGTTGCTTCATGCGATTTTGTGCCATGACCAAATTCTCTTTGAGGGTACGAAGAATAGACTCTCGAACTGTAAGTGTTTGGTCAACTGTCTGGACCTTCGAGACACCAGGTAAGTATGATAGAACTGAAGGTGTCTTCTGTCCATATAGCTCTTCAAAAGGAGTCATGCATGTAGTTGTATGGTATGAAGTGTTGTACCACCATTCAGCTAGGGGTAACCATTGCGCCCACTAATTTTTCTTTTCTGAGGAAAAACACCTCAAATATGTTTCCAAACACTTGCTGACAACTTTCGTTTGAACATCAGTATGGGGATGATAAGCTATGCCGAGGTGTGATTGGGTGCCTTGTAGCTTGAACAGTTCTTGCCAAAAATTGCTTGTCAAAGTTGGGTCGCGATCAGAAACAATAAAGTGCAGCATGCCATGAATATTGAAGACCTAATCCATGAAAATTTGAGCCACCGTGGATGTTGTAAACGAGTGTTGAAGAGCACAAAAATAAGCATACTTGGAAAGGAGATCAACAACCACCATGATGACTGATTATTTCCTGATTTGGGTAAGCCTGTAATAAAATCCATAGAGATATCCCTCCAAATAGCAGGTGGAATTGCAAGTGGTTGTAGTGTGCCCAGAGATTTGACTGTTTCTCCCTTGTTGCATTGACACACATCACATTCAGTGAAAAAATTGTGAATGTCCTGTTTCATACCATCCCAGAAAAAAGAATGATTGACCCTGTCATAGGTTTTGGTGAACCTGGAGTGCCCCGCTGTGGGTGTAGCATGAAGCTCATAAAGTACCATGGATTTAATCTTTGATTGTTTACTAAATACAAACGACCTTTGTATCGAAGCTCATCATGGAGCCAAGAGTACCCTGGGGATGTTGGAGGATTGGACTGCAATTGTTGGATCATATGCAAACTTTTGGGATGTTGTATCCATTCCTAACGAACGAATTGGAGCCAATCTAGTACAATGAAGGAAAGAGAAAAAAGGGATCCTTCATCTTCATATTTTTGGGAAAGTGCATCCACAACCACATTGTCTTTGCCTTTCTTGTAAATGATCTCATAATCATATCAAAAGAGCTTAGTCACCCATTTTCGTTTCTCCGGGGAGGAAATGCGTTGTTCCAGAAAATACTTGAGGCTTTGATGGTCTATCTTAATTTGGAAGCGTTTCCCTAATAGATAAGGGTGCCACAGATCAACGACATGCAGAATAGCCAACATTTCCTTTTCATAGATTGATTTGCCCATATTTCCTTCATATAGTTGCTTTCTCGTAAAGGCCAAAGGTTGACCCTCTTACATAAGGACAACACCAATTCCTTTCCCTGAAGCATCAAATTCCAAGACAAAGGTCTTTGTGAAATCAGGAACGGATAGGACTGGAGTGGTGCACATGGCCATATTCAAGGTTTGAAAAGATTGAGCAGTGGTTGGAGTCCAAGTGAAAGAGTTATTTTTTAGGAGAGCAGTGAGAGGTGTTGCAATCTTTCCATAATTTTTAACAAACTTGCGATAATAACCTGTTAATCCCAGAAATCCATGCAAGATTTTGAGATTCTTTGGGTGAGTCCAGTCTTGCATAGTTTCAATATTTTTTGTATCCACCCTGACGTCGTCCTTTCCAACCAGATGACCCAAGTACTCTACTTCTGAGGCGCCAAAAGCACATTTAGACTGTTTCAAGAAGAGTTGGTGCTGAGAGAGTAGATGGAGAACTCGATCCACATGAGCAAGAAGGTTTGTCCAGGTTTTGCTATAGATGAGGATATCATCAAAGAAAACTAAGACAAAATGATGGAGAAAATGACAGAAGACATGATTCATGAGGCTTTGGAGGGTGGAGGGGGCATTACACAAGCCAAAGGGCATGACCAAAAACTCATAGTGGCCCTCATGAGTTACAAATCTAGTCTTGGGAATGTCTGTCTCTTTCATACGTATATGGTGGTAGCCTGAACGAAGATCAAGTTTAGTAAAGAATTGTCCGCCACTCAATTCATCCAAGAGGTCATCAATGACAGAAATGGGAACTTTGTCTTTAATGGTAACTTTGTTGAGGGCACGGAAGTTAGGACACATTCTCCAAGAATATTATTTCTTCAGGACCATGACCATAGGATAAGAGTAGGGGATCATATTAGGGTGGATAACGCATGCATTAAGGAGTTCCTGGACCTTTTTCTCAATTTCATTTTTTTGGGAAAATGGGTGACGATACAGATGGATATTGGGAGGAAGGCTTCTGGGTATAAGGGGAATGGAATGATCATGAACACCACGGGAAGGAGGGAGTCCCTGGGTAGTGGAAAAGACCAATTGATGTTTAGAAAGGATGGATTGGAGGTCTTGTGGCACCGAGGGTGTCTCTTTTGCTTGTATGGCATGGAGTTGTGCAATAACACCAGAATGACCTTTTTTGAGCAGCTTTTCCATGCGATGGGAACTAATGATCTCAAGTGAACTGATGGTGATGCCTTGTAACTTATATTGGTGGCCCTCCTGGTTGAATTGCATGGTTAATTCCTTAAAATCGATGAGAATGGGACCCAAATTCCTTAGCCAGTCTGCACCCAACACAATGTCACAACCACCCATGTCGATAGCAAACATATGATATTTCAGGTGGTAGTCGCCAATTTGCAGATGCACATTTTCACAACGCCCTCCACATTTCATGGAGCCATCATTGGCAATCATGATTTGGAAATTATTGACGACATGGATGTAGCAATGATTTTCTTGGGAAATGTGCTGATGAATAAAATTATGGGTGCTTCCACTATCAACCAGAATGATGACCTTCTAATGCTTGATGTAACCGATTATCTTGAGGGTTTGGGGAGCAGAGAAGCCAGTGATAGCATTAAGGGAGATGATCGGTTCTACTTCGGGAGGGTCTAAGGGAGGGGTTATGTCAGGGGTTTCAGGTGACTCAGACACAAGGGGAGTTTCAACATCCTCTTCTGAAATATCCTCGAAGATGGCCATAAAAATATTTTGTTCATTACACTTGTGGTCTGGGAAATATTTTTCATCACAATTGTAACAAAGGCTTTTGAGTTGGTGCTCAACCATTTCATGCCTGGTCAATTTTTGGATCTTTAGTGGAGTAGAGGGAGTAGCGGGATTTACTGGTTTAGTGCAGGGGATAAACGAGGGTTTTCGTTTTTGAGAAGATACAACTTGTTGTGCTTATTTATCTCTTTTAGTATCCTCCACCCAACTTTGAGGCCGAGCCATGAGGAAATGGGCCCAAATATCATCCTTGAGGCCACTGATAAAACACTCTCAGAAAAAGGCATCAGACATGCCCTCTTTCCAAAAGCCTAGGTGCTCAAAGGCAGCTATAATTTTTTCCACTGTTCCTAATTGTTTCAACTTTGTCAAATGGACCAAATGGTTGGTGTCAGTGTCAAAGCATTCATAAATATCTTCCACAAAGTGTGTCCAAGCAATATACCCTTGATGAGAAGTTTTTCTCCATTGCCACCATTGCCAATGTTCTTGATCTAGATGGAGAACACCATACCAGAGTTTGGACAAGTCATATGTAATGTCGTATAAAGAGAAATAATGTTCCATTTGGGTTACCCAACCAGTGGGGTCCGATCCATAAAATTTGGTCACATCCACTCGCAGAAGGTGTAGGTCATGTTGAAAGCGATGGTGCTGAAAGTTATAGGAATGAGAGGAATGTTAAGCTTCAGTATGTGGAGGTGATTCAGAGGAAGGGTTATCTGTAGGGATATGTAGCTTGGTGCAGAGTGTCGAAAATACAGATTCAATATGGGTGGTCAGGTCTTGTTTTATTTCCTCCATTGAGGACTGCATGGTTGTATTGATGGTTTCAAAATTGGCATTGAGTTGTTTTACTTCTTGTTGGGTCTCGGTGAGACTAGATTGCAAGGTATTGAAGCGAGCTTCCAAGTCTTGGCTATGGGTATGGACCATGAGGATGAGGGAATCGAAAGGAGGTGGGTTGGGTCAAAAATTTCGCTGAGAAATGATATGTATGAATGTGATAAGGGTGAAGAGATGAATCCAATGGAATAGGTCTCAAACAATGGTGAAAAACTTCCAAGACTTTTTCTTTTTTACACCTGTGGAGTTATACTTCGGTCTGAAGAATACTGCAGTGATGAAATGCCCAAATGCTTAACCAAGAGGAAATGTGTAGTGCTTTGGAAACTCAAACACAATTGTGTGGCAATAGATCTTGTCTGTTTTAATTTGTTTATGTTTCTGTCCCCAAGGGTTAGGTATTCAAGGGTTCTACAGACAAGGGTTTTCCCTATGCTATAGCTCTTTGATATATGAGCGGGGTCCAACAGTAGTACTCGACCCAATATCTCAGGGCACTAACTAAGGAAGCTAGACCGTGCCCTTATCTATACTACCTGACTACCTAGGTACTATAGAGTATCTTCCCGAGTGATGTTCTCGGTGGCACTATAGCAGTCAGGAATTTGATCAGTTTATCTAAAGAGGGCTTCAGGTAATCGAAGTCGATCCGTACACAGGTGATGTCTGATGCGCTACCACTCAAAGGGGTACCACCACGAGTTACAAGGGTGGCCAACAAATGTGCACTTAAGTACCACTTGTATTTCTTGCATGTATGAATCCCTCAACCGTGGGTTTATGCTCATAACGATAGATCTCTGAGGCTTAAATACGTCGAAATACGTCTCTACCCTGAATTTTTTTTTATCCACAATTTATGCTGAGGAAAGTGTTCTGATACCACTTGTTATATACTAGATATAAAAAGTATGCAGAACAGAAATAAAGTGATAGAAATGGAAGAATAACATCAATATAACCAGAATAATCACCACAATAACACTGAAATGATATCAGAATAACAATAGAAATAACACTTTGATTCTGAGAGCAATGTTCATGGACCTCTTCGAGGGGGCAACCTCCAGTCGAGAAGAGCTCTATTACAATAATATCCAAACTAGGTTTCTCATACCCTCGACTCCTATTTATACTAAATATGTCTACAAAAAGAAGCATCTAGAGGAATATCCTTCTAGAAGCGAAAGCTTCTATTAGGTCTTCTTACATTCGACTTATACTATTTTATTGCAAGGCCTTATTAATATTGACCTTTATTACATCTGAATATATTTTTCTACCTATGTGTGGGTTAGGACCCTAACATCCATGAAAATTCATCCTTCTTAGTTAGTGTCATTAAAGGTGTTTCTATTCTTCCATAGTGCCGAACAAACTTGCGGTAGTAACCTTTCAAACCCAAAAATCCTCTAAGATTCTTCAATGTTTTGGGAATCGGCCAGTCCATCATGGCCTTAATCTTGTTAGGGTCTACCTTGAAACCTTCATGAGATACAATATGACCCAAATACTCTACCTCCTTCACCCCAAAGAAACATTTGGAAGGTTTGGCATATAGTTGTTGCTCCTTTAGTAGTTGTA
>SNQJ01S0021832.1:158246-170197 GCA_010110895.2 Picea sitchensis | reverse complement strand
TATTTTAAATAAGGTGATGTCCCATGAATTTTGAAGAAAGATGATATTTTTATGGAGAAACATGTGATATTGGGTGTGAAGGAACCTTCTTTATATGGGTTGACTCTACAATGTTACTTCATTGTAGATGAGAATTTTTTAGGGTTGAAATCACATGACCATATGAAACTTCTAAGGGTATGTATGTTGAATACATGATTCTTCTTCTCGTATGCACTCACAGTTTTATGGAAATTAATGATGTGTGTGTCTATTTTGTAGTGTCATTATCATTTTCTTGTGTTCGATTGTGTGAACCATGACTTCCCCTAGGAATTGCGATGTGCCATATTGAAATTATCTACATTTTTACATTGGATCACATCAAGGGATATTCATATGGATAACCTTACATGGTGGCATCGATAGATAGTTGAGATTGTTTGTATGTTTTAGAAGGAACTTCCCATGCGTTTTATGGAATTCCAAGTCCATATTTTAATTCACCTACTTGATGAGGTTGAATTAACTCAGGTTCTCTCATGTCATTGGATGTTCCTTTTAGAGAGGTAAATGAAAAAATTGAAGGGGTTTGTTTGACAAAGGGAAAAACCAGAGGGCTCTATGGCAGAGGGGTACATAATATACGAGTCATTCTATTATGATAGTTAGTACATCAAGAAAATTGACAACATAGAAGGGGAAATTGTTTGGGACAACCATCAAGATGAGGACACAAGGGAAGGGGAGCTACTCCAAACAAAAACAAAAAGGCACTTGATAAAGAGTAAGTCAATTATATTTTGTCAATATAGTACATAGAACTTGTTTACAGTGAATTTGATAATATATTTCATCCCATGCTATTTGTTTTGAATTCTTTTATACATCAAAAATTTTAGAAATTTTGATGCCATCAATAAATTCATTCTTTAAGTTGATAATATATATTTGATCTCAAGGTATTCATCTTGAATTTTTGTATAGATCAACCAATTTTGAAATGGATGTTATCAATAAATTCATTCTTTACAATGCAGAGGAAACACAAATATGGGTCATGTTGTATGAAGAGAAAAGAAGGAAATGGGGAAATAACAAAAAAATATTTGGACGGTTGAATGGTAGAAGCATGGATTACCTTGATTATTTAAAAGAAAATATGCCAAAAATATGTCCCAACAGTTGGGTGGCTTACCAAATACAAGAGAAATATTAGGTTTCCATTCGTAAGACACATGGAGGAGATATAGATGTATTAAACATATGGATTAGGTGTAGAAACTCTGTAATAACCTCCGAGTACCACGTTCTATTTATAATATTACAGATTTGAATTGTAACACGTATTATGTTTTTATTAATTCTTTGGTTATTAGACATATTACATCATCCTTTGTTTGCATTTTTACAAGTGCATTTCTTCCCATCTATGTTGGAATATGGATATCATTTTTTGCATTGAGTATGTTCACGAAGGCCACATCACACAAGATTGTGGAGTGGAGGTCGAGTTTGAAGAATCTTGTTGTTCTAGAAACCATGATGAAAACTTGATAGAGGGAAAGTTAGGTTACATTTGAAAGATACAAGAGATCATGCAAGTGGACTTCTTATCATTTCAATGTGTTATTTTTTGTTGCAAGTAGCGGGATGCCTTCGACCAAACAAATTTAAATGAAGGTCATGATAGAGGGATAATCTGTATTAACTCTAAAAAAAATGTGGGTTTAAAGTAAGGAGACTTATGTTTTCCCAAAACATTGAAACCAAGTGTTTTTTTAGCTGGATGTGTTGGATGGGGATTGATGGTTCATTCTAAGAAATGATAAGATATCTTAACATCATTTTTAGAACAACAATGTTACAATGCAAAGCAAGGAAAACAATTATGGAGATGGAAACACATAATGATTTGTAAATAATTTGTTTGGACATTTATATTGTGGATGTGTCATTTTACTATGGGTATCTATAATGGAAAATTATGTTTTTTTCCCTTCATTTTATAATTGTGTTGGATATGAAAATTTGACAACCATTTACAACCACCACATTGAAAATAGATTATAGAGTACAAGCATAAGATGTGGTTTTGATATATTTTCATTGTCATATTTATAGTTTATTATAGAAAATTTGTGGTGTATTGTATTAAAATATGTTTATGTTAACCTTTGAATTAATAATCATTAATGGAGATGTCACAAGTTTGGTGGCGTACAATAGTTAATATTTATTTTAGAATATATTTTATTTAACAAAAAATGAACATATTAAAAAATATTCAAACCTCAAATTCGTTATTGTTTGAGAAATTCAAAATTCAAATCAATATATACTTACTTTGATGGAACTTCTAAGGACAAATCCAACAAAATAACTTTGTGCAACATCTATAGTACTTGTGGTGTACTTGGCATTACCAAATTTGATGACATTACCCACTTTAACTAGTGCAACTATCATGACCTTCACCTATTCCACTCCATCCTTTAGTTTTATAATCATATACACTTATATTAATCATTGTTTTTTCATTCTCCTTAAAATAAGTGTCAACATAGGAAGGATATGGAAATTCTAAAAGAGTATTTTTCTAGAACCTAGTCATAACAAAAATGTTAGTGATCCGTACTTATATAAAAGTATAGAAACCTTTGTTAATTTTACTAATTCTTAAAATACTAATTATAAAATGTTGGGTGATATTATTCTTTAATAAAAGATTCATAAAGTGTGTATTAGAGTAAAAAATTGTGAAACCATTCCATCAAAAGTGTATAGATCAACATGTATTATTTTTCTCTATATTTATTATTTTAAATTTAATTGAATAAATTTCATATATTATAATAGTTGGATAACATAAATTAATAAAATATTTGGAAAAAATAAATATTAATAAAATATAATCATTGTGATTTTAGTAAACAATTATATTATAACTTTGACTTGTAATATTTGAATAATTGTTTTTTTAAACATCATTATTATTACATCATCAACATAATTATTAGTGAATAATTATGTTATAATTGTATTATTATCATATATGAAAAAGAAACAGATATTCAAATCACAATTATTTAACTCATCATATTTAAGTATTTTTGTTTCTAAATACGTATAATCAACATATTGTATCTTGTTCGACAAGAAACAATTCACCTTGAACAACATTTAAACATTTTATGGCATTAATGGTTACAACTTTTTGCAATCACAATCCAAATTAAACACTTTCATAAAAGAAAAGTTAAACATTATATGACAACCATAAATTTAAATGAGTGATACATATCAAATTTCACTTAAAAACTAGAGAAATCATTAACAATGTTCATCATTAGCATACTCATATTACATTTTATAAATCAAATAACAAAAACAACCACAACATTATATGAAAAACATAATATGCATGAGCGATATACATATGAATATACATGAAAAACATACATCTCAACAAAATCTGCAATAAACATATCATCTATAGATATCTAGTCAAATATAAAATAATCAGTATAAATGTCAATCAGTACCACTATGAGCTAGGTACACCACCAGAGCCAAGTGCTTCAATGTATCTACTACTAGAGGTAGACACTGTATCAAGAAAAACTATCTCATATACAAATGTCTGCAAAAGTGCACTATCAAGTGTCTCTATATCAATATCATGAATATGTGCATGAACAGTACCCGATGTGATCATAGTGTGCAAATCATCAAAATATTGTGATACATGTGGAGGAAGATGAGGAGGAGGGGGATCAGTGGATGATGACACATATGGAATAGGAGAAAGAAAATGATATGTGGATGGTGACACAAGCAAAGGAGGAGGGGGAGGATCTGTAGAATATGGTGAAAATGTGGAGGAGAAATATGAGGAGGATGAGGAGGGGGGGAAGGAGGATCAAACACGTTGACAGTTTTAGATACATGTAGAGAGGAAAAATGAGGAGGAGGAGGAGGAAGATAAAAAATGGATGCAGTTTCACACACATGTGTAGGAGAATAAATAGGATCAAAAGATGTTGCAATCGACTCATGTGGAAGAGAACCAGGAAGAGGAGGAGGAGGACCATGTGGTGGAGTAGAGGATGTGGATGGATCCGCTAATGAGCTAGATGTAGTGGTATCATGAACAAAACCTCTCAACATATCCATGAGGTTGACAACACCAACAATATGATGCATCAACATCATCATGTCATGAGGAAAATTCCTCCATGTAGTACAGACTTACTCTACCCATAATATGTCTCTAGGGGGTATATGCACCACTACATGACTAGTCATGACACAACATAACTAATATTCCACATCTATCCAAGCTATCGTATCCATCCTATGGCATGTGGGGTCTCTATAGTATTGGAGGTTGGTCCTGTGCGCCTCCCATGACCTCATCCTCGTGTTGGGGAGGTGCATCTCTAGCATATGTGCCAATATATACAAAACAATGGGTAATCATAGTAATAATATAATTGAAACTAAATTTTACTACAAATTACATGTGCATAAAATAAGACATAAAAATATGAAAATAGATTGATCGAAACATAATGATAATATTACCCCTCTCATCTAGTGTCTCCTCTATTGTAAATCAAATGTTTGGAAATCCTCTCAAATATATCCCCGTGTATGGGTACTCTACAATATCGAGGACAATAAATCAAATACCTCCTTTTCCACCAGAGTAATGGGAAACTTGGACTTCCCCCTCTTGGGAATCAACTTACCCCACATGTTCATATGTGCATCAAACATGGTCCTACGAGGAAAGTGGGGTACTTCTGTCCAAGTGGCATGAACCCTCTCAAAAAACAATGTATACACCTCAAGCACAAATTAGAAGAATCTCATCCTAGACAAAATAAAGTGACGGTGATATAATGCATCACAAAACCATCTCAAAAAATGTTCACCCACCTAATAAATTGGGGCTTCTGCAATAAACTATCTACATAATAAAACATATAACAAATAATGTTCTACCCATCATAGGTATACTATGACAATGATGAGAGAATATGGGACAAACACCTAATTGACAATGATGAGAGAATATGGGACAAACACCTAATGTCATGTCTTTGAAATGAACCTATATATAGTTGCCCACCACAAACCTGAAACTCTAAAGGTAAAAGAATATATAGACTGACATATCTTTGCACATACCAACTAGTTATCTCTCACAACACCAAGCAACAAATTTTGGGAACTAGGGAAAATTCTCTCCTCTCCTAGACAAATCGGTAATAAAATAAATATCCTCCTATGTGGGATGATACCACATATCATGACCGACCTTCAACCCCTGTCTCACATGATCCCAACATTGCATCAATTGTTGTAACAATGGAGAGTTCCCCATGAGGGATGTACCCTCCTGATAAAAGTTCCAGAGGCCAATACCCATAAAAAGGTATTATGATTGCTGTGAAAGAGGGAAAGGGTACAAATCCATATCCTTCTCCCTTGCATCCCACTCACACACAAATATGTCTGTCTCAACCTATCGTTGATCCACTTCCTCCTCCTATCGTCATCGTCTCTAATTCACACAAAATATTGTTAGAACATATGTATAGATAAAATATATTGAATTTATAAAACAAATACATATAAATGATGTGTATTTAAAAATACAAAATTAATAATTTTTTTTTGCAAAAAAATATTTAAGATCAACTGGTGCACTTCCAACAGGACATACACCCCAAGGATTGTGTGCTATCTCAAAATAACAACACTGCTAATAAGTGCATCCCATATGATTAAATGGACTAACTTAGTGCTTTTAACCACACCGGTTTAGTGCTTTTAACAAAATTGGTTAATTTCATTAACAAAGATGCACGACAATGCTAAAATTTATAGCACACAAATGCATGGTGCCATTTTTTAAACCAAAAGCACACATTCACCATGTCTACCAAAACACCAGCATGCTTCCTATCGGTGACGTTGTCTTTATGACACTAGTGCACTCATTAGACTGATAAGCATCACAAAGATAAACTTAAATATCGCAGTTGAAGTGGTGCAATGTGTTACTATTAACTCATCAATACCACCATGATAGTGAAGCACTGACATTTTTTACTTTAGTGAATTGTAAAAGATAGAGAATTGGGAATGAGTTATCCAATGAGATGCCCCGCTATGAAAATTTAGGAAATATATTTCTTGATGTGTTTCTATATAAAATACCAGTGTGTTGGATTAAAATGGTTTCACTGCTATATTGAATTTTATAAATTTTTATGTTAGAAGTGTCTTTAGTTAAGTGAAGTGT
The DNA here is from genome assembly GCA_010110895.2 of Picea sitchensis. Taxonomy (NCBI): domain Eukaryota; kingdom Viridiplantae; phylum Streptophyta; class Pinopsida; order Pinales; family Pinaceae; genus Picea; species Picea sitchensis. The sequence goes on along the minus strand of SNQJ01S0021832.1, from coordinate 163,902 downwards.
ACCAGTGCATAATGTTCAATGGAACTGGTATGATTTGTTCAATGCAGTATTTTTTTTATAAAGTATGGTGGTGCATTTGAACATTGATGTGCCAGGGCATTATTTTTTGGGTATGCCCTGGTGTGGTTAGTTAAAATTGTTGCACCACTAGGTTCAATTTTATATATCATTGAGATATCAGTGAGTTTAATGAAGTGAAATGTACTTGTGCAGGTAGAATCCCATTATACACCAATTTCACAGTGCTACAGAGGATGCATTACTTTGTTTTTTAATAATTTATCTTGGTGCACTTTTTTAAACAAAAATAGTGCATACATATATGAGATGCACCAATTGTAGTGCTCACTGTGAATTTAACAAAGTATGCATCACTTCAAGGTGAGTCAAACTGTTAAGGTGCACTACATGAAATTGAAAAAAATGCCAAATTTCAAGCTAAATTCTAATTTTGATTGGATAAAAATGAAAATACGAAGGTAATAAATAATTTAATTGGTCTCTTGTGTCTCGAGGAGGCATAGTTTCATCATTGAGAGGAAATGGAAATTCGTGGTAATTTCCAAAATTTGGAAATATGTGGAATCCACCAATGGAGCTATCCAACTCAGTGTAGAGCACTAGAAACAAGGCATGTTAGGAAGAAAGGTGAGAACTGGTGATTTCTTGAGAGTTTGGAAGCATGAGATGCACTGTAACAATGAAAACCATTTTGGTAATTTTTTTGTATTTACCCTACCTCGTTGCACCTAACGAAAGTTAGGTGCATTAGTGCATAAGGTTCAACGACACCAGTACAATTTATTTAGTGCGTGCATTTTTATTATAAAGTATGGTGATCTCCGTTTGACCATTGACAAGTTGGTGAGTTATGTTTTTGGTATTACCTCGTGTGATTGGTTAAACTGGGTCCACCACTAGGTTGAATTTTATATATCGTTGAACTAGCGTTGTAGTTAATGAAGTGAAATGTTCTAGTGTGGGTAGAAGCCCATTGTCGACCATTTTTTGGGTGTTCTGAAGGAAACATTGCTTTGTTTTTAATAATTTATCATTATGTACTTACTTGAATGGCATCGGTGCATACATAAATGATATGCATTGGAAGCGTTTCTCACTATGAATTTAACAAAGTATGCATCTCTTTGGGGTGAGACGAACCGTTTAGGCGCACTGTGTGAAATTGAAAAAAATGCCAAAATTCAAGCTAAATTATAATTTTGATTAGATGAAAATGCAGCTAGGAAGGTAATAAATAATTTACCAGGTCTCTTCTATCCTGAGGAGGCATGATTTCACCATTGATAGGAAATGAAAATTCATGGTAATTTCAGAAATTTGGAAATGAGTGGAATCCACCAACAGAGCTATCCAAGTCGGTGTAGAGCACCAGAAACATGGAATATTAGAAAGAAAGGTGAGAACTAGTGCTTTCTTCATAGTTTGGAAGCATGGGATGCATTGTAACAATCAAAATCATTTTGGTAATTTATTTATTTATTTACCCTACAATAATGCGTCTGACGAGTGTTATGCAAACTAGTGCATAATATTCAACAACAACAGTGTGATTTATTTAGTGCATATAATTTTATTATAAAGTATGGTGGTGCTACTCGAACATGGATGCACCGATGCTTTATTGTTCATGAGTGAACCAATACATACATACCTTAAAGGAACACCAAGAAAAATACCTTTGTAAAAACCTCTAGCCGTCCATGTCTGCTATAAACAACTAAGTGATAAATTGTTCGGGGAGGTTCCATAAAAACCTACACAAGAAAGTGTTCTCCTTGTAGTGTAGAGAAATTTCAAATATGTATTTGAAAAAGAGTTTCAGGAAAGGATGTCAAGTTTTTGCAGCCCATATGGAAGAGACAACCAAATATATAATGGAAAGTATTGAAGACCATCCATTCTTGAATGATTTTGATGTTTCTTGGGAAATTCTAGGATTTCCACCAAAGAGAGAAATTGACTTTTCTATTGATTTGGTGCTAGGATCTACCCCGATGTCCAAGGCACCATACAAAATGGGCACACCAAAATTGAAAGAGTTTCATATGCATATTGAATAATGGTTAAGGAAGGGGTATATATGCCCAAATTTGTCACCTTGGGGTGCCCCCATTATTTTTTTGAATAAGAAAGATGGAACCTTGAAGCTATGTGTTGATTTCAGGAAGCTAAATAAGGTCACCATAAAGAAAAAATTTCCTTTGTCAAGTATTGATGATCTATTTGATCAGTTGAAAGGTGTAATAATATTTTCCAATATTGAATTAAGATCAGGTTATCATCAAGTGAAAAATTATAAAAGAAATAAGATATCAACAAGATAACATTTAGGACAATATATGGGCATTATGAATTCATGGTAGTTCCTTTTGGGCTATCAAATTCCCCAGTTGTTTTCATGTTCCTAATGAATGGAGTGTTCAGAGAATACCTATAAAATGTTTTGATTGTGTTCTTGGGTGATATACTCATATACTCTAAGTCATAATAGGAACATGAGAAACATTTAAGAATGATGCTGAAATTTTTAAGAGAGGACAAATTGTATGTAAAAGTAAGTAAGTGCATCTTTTATCAAAAGAATTTTCACTATTTGGGGCCTATTATTTCAACAGATGGAATAAAATTGATCTTGAGAAGATAGAGGCCATTAGAGGATTCTTGGAACTAAGAAATGTCATAGAGGTCAGTTCATTCATGGGTCTTGTTAGTTATTACCAAAGATTCACAAAACGATTCGCAAATATTGCAAGCCTAATCACTTCTTTGCAAAATAAGGGAATGAAATTTGAATGGATTCCCAAATGTCAAGAAATATTTTAGCAACTGAAAGACATATTGACCAATGCACCAATTTTGTTGTGTGCATGGATGCATGCAATAAAGGGATCGATGGAGTACTCAGGAAAAAGGATTATGTGGTATGCTATTAATACCTAAAATTAATGGAGTGTGAGAGGAATTATGATATCCACCATCTATAATTAATGACCATTATTCATGCACTAAAAATGTGGAGAAATTACCTCATGGGGAGAAAATTTGAGCTAAGCACATACCACTAGTCTAAAACATTTGTGTAGACAACCCACATTAAATACAAGAAAAACTACAGTAGCTTGAATTCCTTAGTGAATATGAATTTGAAATTAAACACATCAAGGGAAAAGAGAATCAAGTGGTTTATGAACTCAGTAAGAGATTGAATGAGATGCATATTTCATCCATTAGCATGTACATGATTGATCTGAAAGATAAAATTATTGTAGAAACAAATTCAGATCAACACTACTTGGAAACAAAAGATACAATACAACAAGGAAATGTTCAATAGAAATTTAAATATTATGAGATATAGGAAAATGCGATTCTCATGTATAGAGGCAAGGTATATGTGCCAAATTCTAGAGAGTTGAAAAATAGAGTGATGAGGGAAATGCACAATGTGCCATATGTTGGGCACCCAATATATCTGAAGTCAATTGTAGTTGTGAGGAGCCAATACTTTTGGCCAGGAATGAAGAAAGAAGTGGCTAATTATATAGACACCTGTTTAGAGTTCTAGAAGGTGAAGATAGAACATAGAAATCCAGTTGGGCTATTACAACCATTACCCATTCCGAAATGGAAATGGTAGGTAGTCACACTATATTTTATTACAAAGTTTCCCATAATTGTGAAGCAAAATGATTCCATAATGGTAGTTGTGGATAAATTAACTAAGGTTGCACATTTTATTCCAATAAAGACTACACATAAGGAAAAAAAATATTGTAGAGATCTACATGAAATAAGTTGTCAGGCTGCAAGGAGTGACTAAGGAAATTGTTTCAGACAAGGATCTCAATATTACATACAATTATTGGAAAGGTTTGGTCAAAGGATTTGGGACAAATCTGAATTTCAGTACAACATATCACCCAAAATCAGATGGGAAAACAAAAAGGACCAACAAAATAATTGAAGACATGCTCATAATGTATGTGGTGGACCAACCATCAAAGTGGGAGGATTATATGCACTTAGTGGGATTTTATTACAATAATGCGTATCAAGCCTCATTAAAAATGAGCCTATTTGAATCATTATATGGTAGGAAGTGTAACACCCTAGTGAGTTGGGATAAAACAACATACAGAGTTGTTATTGGGCCATATTTATTGAAGGAAATGGAAGAGAAAATGGAAAATATCAGGTAGAATTCAAAGGCTTCCTGGGACAGGTAGAAAACTTATGTAGACAAGAACAAAATTTTCAGAGATTTTAAAGTGGGTGAACCTATATTTCTAAAAGTGAAAGTGAAGAGAAGTTATCTAAGAATGGGTAACTACCCATAGTTGGCAGTAAGATATTGTGGAATTTTTCAAATATTAAAGAAGATAGTGCCAACTACATACATTCTAGAATTTTTTCATCCATGAGAGTGCATAATGTATTTCATGTATCATTATTAAAGAAATATGTGCTTGACCCTAACCACGTAATTGATCATACTGTGATCTAGGTGGAACAAGAAGGGGATTTTTGGGTGGAATCAATATGCATATTTGATTGGAAAGTCAAAGTACCTAAGAAAAAATCCATAACAATGATAAAGGTTCAATGGAACTGCTACAATCCGGAAGATGAAACATGGGAGCATGAAGAAACTATGCAGGAGGAATACCCACAATTGTTTTTTGTCAATTTTGAAGAAAATAGAATATAATAATGTGAGACTTCATTTTGAGCAACTAGAGTTCCAAAACCACATCTCAGATTCCTAGCCAACCTATGTTGGAGGCCCTGATAAGTGAATGGTACATCCTAATGGACCATGAATGGTGAAGGGGGTGAATTCCTTGGGTCAACGGGTTGAGAGGAATAAGAGATTTTGGTTGGAACTATTGTTGGAGTTGTGAAATTGTAGTTTTTTTATTTTCTAAGTATTGCATTGTAAATTTGTATATTTATTTTGGCATGGTGTTGTGCATTGAGGACATGTTAAGAACCAAATATCAATATAGCATACAAAAACCTCAGAATAAGTACTCAACGCCTTTAAAAAGAGATAATTTCAAATAATAAGCCTCTTCGAAGGGGAAACCTCCTTATACACCACATAAATGTTCAAGTAAAAGATGATTCCAAATGAAAATGTCTCCTTGGTATATATAGGAGTCTAGGAGGTACAATTACAACTAATGGACTCAAGCCGACATAAATAAAATAACATTACTAATGTAATATTCCCCAATTAAGGGGCAATGAGCCACTATTTAGGGCTTAACATTCCCTCCCCTTGAGACAAGTGTTGTCTGCAACACTTGAGCAACTATGGATGATTCTGTATAAAAGACTCATCTTCCCAAGTGGAATCTTCAGTCGGTAGTTTCCTCCATTTAACAAGATACTCTGAAATGGATCTATTCATCAGCTGAAGAATTCTTGTGTCAATGATGGCTTCGGGATCCAATATGATTTTTCATTCCTCGTCAAGTTATTGAAATATAGTTTGAACTGAGATCTTGTCACCTATAACCTTCTTTAAGCATGAAACATGGAAAACTAGGTGTACTCGTGAAGATGCAGACAACTCCAATTTGTATGCCATAGTACCAATCTTTTGCAACACCTTATAAGGGCCATAGTACTT